>JBBPRQ010000987.1:0-11249 GCA_038093095.1 Boletus insuetus | reverse complement strand
AGTCAAGAGGAAAAGCATGAGGTGACGATAAGAATGCAATGTGGTCGCCATGAGGTGCATAGCCGAGATAAGAGATAAGATCATGTGACTGAGATCACGTGATGGCATGTGACTAGATCATGTGACATAGGTCACATGATACGATATTGATGTATGTTCGATATTTCTGTAATAGATTAGCAATGATTAAGAAAGTGAAGTATAGTGAAATTTCTTGTAGTGTCGGCATTCAGTGCCTTCTTTATGGGCGAGCGTTACAGAATGCATATCCTGATATGGCATGCCAGTGTTCCTGGGATGCACCATCTGTGTCAGCATAGCCCTCAAGGCTCTTTTTCTCTGTCCCATAAGTCAGCGACCACTTCTTCATGCTGATTAGGTACTAGTAAACACATTTGAGCGCCTCCCAGTCCAGGGTTTTCCGTGAACTGGGCGATTGTCAATATGGCAAAAGCTATGTCTGGTCGCATTCCCACAGCAAGGTACATTAGTGAACTGAGTGCTGCTCTGAATGGAACCTGCTGCATCATCGTGATGTCAGTGACAGACGTCAGGGACTGTGACCGCAACAGCTGGATGTTCAGGTCCATGGGAATGGAGAGCGGTTTCTGGTCGGCAAAGTTGTATTTAGTGAGTATCGCCTCGATGTACAACTGTTGGGAAATGGAAATAGTGTGAGCATCATGATCACGCACAACCTTCATTCTGAGGAGCCAGCTGATAGGTCCAAGATCCGAGATCTTGAATTGCGATCTGATCTCGGCCTTGAACACTTTGATGAGCTCCTTCGACAATCCTGTAACAGTGCAGTCATTGACATGTGATGTGAGGATCAGTATGTCTGTGCCAATTTTGGCCATGAACACTCCCCAGTCCGCTTCTGTGCAGTTGAGGCTGCGTTCAGCAAGTTCTTTGCATAACCACTAGTACCACTTCAGCACATCTTGCTTTGAATCATAGATGGCAATGCGAAGATGTGCGACAAGGTTTTTGTTGTCCTGATTTAGGCCTGGGAGTAATTCCATATAAATGACTTTGTTGTCATCGAGCTTGCTGTTAAGGAACGCCAAGTGGAAATCGAAAACATCGACATCCCAATCATAGCAGGCAGTGATGGCAAGGATGAGGCATAGTGACAAGAGGCAAGTGACTGGGGCATACATATCATAGTAATCGACACCGTGTACCTGAGTGAAACCACGGGCAACAAGGCATGCCTTGTATTTGTTGATCTCGCTAGCTGCATTCTTCTTTATCTTGAAGACCCACTTGCTGTCAACAACATTTGTCCCCTTTGGCAGTCTCTCTACAACATCCCAGGTCCATGCATTGTTGAGGCTCTTTAGCTCTGCATTGTTAGCTTCGTCCCAGCATGCCCAGTCCAGCCATTTCTGAGCCTCATTGACAGTGCACAGTTCAAGTGCTTCAGCCTTGCAAACTCCCACGTACATCACATAAGCAATCTCTTCTTCTTCATTATCTTCCCATCCATCACCCGCCACATCAGCTTCTGTGGCCACATTCTCCCCCTCGTTCTCACGTCGGCCCTCAAGAGCCACTCCTTGAAGACCACGTGGGAGGACTGATTCATTTGCGCGACCATCGTGCATCCCTAGGCCATGGGTCAGCATTCCGATATATGGTGAGTTACCTCATAGATGAGTTGATTGACGCAGTTCAATGACAGGCACTGATGGTTTCATTTTGTCAATAGCAGGCATCTCATTTGGTGGCAGGGGTTTCAGGTTGGCTTTGGTGAGTCCTTCCTTGTGCTGTCTTCCTCACTTTTAAGGCACTGATCGTTCTTTACAGCTCCTTTATTCTCCCCCTCAATCTGCGGCTTGTGCTCCCCAGAGTTGGGGTCGTCTGTCCCATGTTTCATGAATGAAACATTTCGTTCAACAAGAATGGTATGTCGTCTCTCATCATAGATGCAGTGAGTGCTACTTTCTGTGTCATAGCCCATCCAGCGACCTGCATGCGTGTGCACATTGAGTTTCGAGCCAGAGTCATTGTGAACCCACATGCTTGTTCCCCATTCCAGTAAGTTTTTTAAATTAGGTTTCTTTCCAGTTAGCAGCTTGTGCAGTGTCTTGCTGTCGAGCACACCAGATGCTGTGTGGTTCTTGACCCAAACAACATTTGCTAATGCCTCTCCCCAAAGGTTCTTCAGCAGTCCGCTTGCATGCAGGACTGTGCACACCTGTTCAACAAGGGTGCGGTTGAGCTGCTCAGCCATGCCATTGTGCTGCAGTGTATCATGTGTGGTGAGTTTGTGCTTGGTCCCCTCGGATTTAAGATACTGGCTAAATTTGTCGCTCAGGTACTCACCGCCACGATCTGATCGCAGGCGTTTGATGACAGCGCCATGCTATGTCCACACCCAAGTGGTGTAGGACTTGTATGCATCAAAGGTGTCTGATTTCGCTGCAAGGAGGTAGAGATGCATGTAACAAGTGTGATCATCTGTGAAAGACATGTAAAATTTCTTGTGTCCAGGGGTTTGTACATCCAACAGTCCCCAGATGTTGCTATGCACCTCGTCACCAAAGTGTTCGCACCATTGCAGCTTGTGAACCTTCCTGATTGGTTTGCAGATTGCTTTCCCATACTTGCATGACTTGCACTGACCCATTGTCATATGCATAGGGTCCAGTTTAATGCCCTCGACCATGCCTTTGGCAACCATGTCACGGATTGTGCTTGGTGCAAGGTGGGAAAGCCATGCATGCAATTCTTCCATGGTAAGTACCTCCAGCAAGCTGGCATTTCCTGTGAACAGTTGGCATGCATTGTGTCTAACGTGATATAATCTGTTGCTAATGGGAATCTTGCCTATTATATGCTTCTGAGGGTTGAATATTCAGCAGATGGATTCGCGGAACAGTGTGGCATAGCCTGCAGCTGCAAGCTTGCTTATCAAGATAAGGGTTATGCCCATAGATGGGGCATATAGCATGTTCTTCAAGAGGATTCATGCCTTGGTCATCCCATTTGGTAACTCAATGGATAGGTCTCCACATCCAATCGCGTCAAACGTATGTTTATTGGCAGCTCTGATAGGCTTAGGCATGATGGGGGTGAAGTTGACAAAAAGTTCTCAGTATGGGGATAGGTGCTGGGATGCCCCGCTATCATATAGCTCAATGGTGGTGGATGACGAGTCTGAATGGGCAAGGACAGCAAACAGAATGATGGTGACAACACTTGGTTCTTCAGCAAAGGACTTGGAGCTGTCAACAAACCACATGCCATCGGGTTCAGATTCATTGGCAGCAACGTGTGTGCTCTTTGAGCTTGAATCCTTGGCCTTTTTGCCCCTTACCCCTTGGGTGCTTGCCCATGTTTACCACCACCTTCCTCCCAGCAATCACCATGTTTATGGCTGTTCCATCCGCAATTGTTGCAATCACCATTAAATTTCTTTGTAAATTCCCTCCTCTACTTTGCATCAGCATTGAAAGCCATGTCCTTCTTTTCTGCTTTAGGTTTAATGGTACCCTGCATGACCAATTGGTCATACACATCAATGGTCATGTCAATTAGTTCTTCACTTGTGATCTGGCAGTTTTGCCATTGCATATTCAACGAGATTGTTGTGAGTAACGCATTATAGGAACGAGGCAGGGACGTGAACATCATATTGAACAGGTCTGTGTCCAAGACAGGGTGCACAACAGATGCAAGCTCTTCACAGAGCTGTTTCATTGTCTCAAAATGGCCTGGGCATCGCCACCCTCCTTGAGTTTCAGCTCACTGAGCTTGCATCTCGTCTCTACACTAATAACAAAAGATCTTTGTCCAAATTTCTTGCAGAGGGGCTCGTGATATTTGAAGGAGGTTGGTTTGGACATGACATCAATGAAGATTGAGTCTGGGATGGTGACAGAAATCTGTTGCTGTATGATAGTGTCTTCTTCTGTCCATTTGGCAAGAGCTGTCTTGTAGTCTGGTATGGACTGGATCTCATCAGGTGTGGCTGGTATCCACACAGTGCCTTTTCCGTCTGCAGGGTTAACTGGTGGACATTTGGTGCCTTTTAGATATCTGATCAGCCCATGTGCCATGAGCGAGAGCTCAAGTCACCTTTTCCAAATAGGCCACTGCTTCCCTGAAGCATCCAGCTTCGGGACCTCAAGCACTTGGTCTCCAACTTTTAGGTTAGACATTTTTGTGTGCAGCAGTTGTGTTGGTTCGGTTTTAATTATGAAGCACCAGGGCTCATAACCTGTAGATGAGTATAAGTCTACAGTGGGTAAGTAAGAGTAGTAATGAGTGTGTAAAGGATATCTTACCTCAGTAGATGTGGTAGTTGACTGAGGTTGTATGCTACATACAAACAGAAAATAATGGATGTGTTAGGTAAGCTACTAAATACGGACTACATTGATTGAACTCCAACAGAATATGCCATATATGCAATGATTGACCTTTTCACAGGATATGACCAGCGTCCACTTTATCCAGACTCAAGGGACTTGACCTCTTTCAGTTCCCCTATGGATCCCCAATGTCTCACTGCACTTCCCATGGGATATACTAACGCTACACAGACATACCAGGGTAATATGTGCTTTATTCTCCAAGATGAGATCCCTGAGCACACCATGCCCTTTCTCAATGATCTCCTGATCAAGTCCAAGACCTCAAGATATCAGCTCAAGGATGGTTCATATGAGACCATACCCAAGAATTCTGGAATTTGCCGTTTCATTTGGAATCACCTTGTTGTTGTTCACCGCATTATACAGTACTTACAGAACGTGGGGATAATGATATCTGCAAAGAAATTCATTCTTACAGCCCCTGACACCACAGTAGTTGGCCACAAGTGTACCTTTGAAGGTCACATCCCTCACGAGGACAAGGTCCAGAAGATCCAAGACTGGCCCGAGTGTCAAATGCTCACCCATGTCCGAGGATTCTTGGGTACATGTGGCATAGTCTGAATCTTTATCTGAGACTATGCAAAGATCGCTCGTCCGTTGGTCGACTTGATCTGAAAAGGGACCCCCTTTATCTGGAAGGAGCCCTAAAGGAATGCCATGCAATGTCTGAAGGACAAGATCATCAAGTCCCCCACACTCTGTCGTCTTGACTATGAGTGCAATCATGAAGTCATTCTCACAGTCAATACTTTGGTCATCGCTGCCAGATTTATCCTTTTGCAAGTGGGGGATGATGGCAAGCATTATCCAAATCACTTCAGATCCATCAGCCTTAACCAGGTTGAGAGCTGTTATTCCCAGGCGAAGCTTGAGCTCTATGGTCTATTTCATTCTCTTCATGCTGTTCACATTTTCATTTTCAGACTTGTTAATTTTACTATTGAGATGGATGCCAAGTACATAAAGGAAATGATGAACAACCCAGATCTCCAGCCAAATGTGACCATCAATTAATGGATCACTGGGATCTTGTTGTTCTCCATTAAGCTTGTGCATGTCCCTGCAGAAAAACACACTGGTGTGGATGGTCTCTCTTGTTGACCTCCCTCCGAGCTTGATCCTCCCAAGACCAACAATCTCGAGGATTGGTTAGATGAAGCATATTCCTTTGCTATTGTCATTCTTAATGAACATCCTCTTCCTCATGCATGTGTTGCTAACCCCACCATTTCCTACCTTTCCGGACTTCATCCGATTTATCTATCATGCTTTTGGACTTCAGAAGATGTTGACACCAATGTCACATCTTCAAGTCCCATTGATATTACCCTCCCTTGATCCAACAAGTCCCTTGTAAAGGACGCAAGGATGGATCGCATTCGCAATTTCCGTAAAACTCACACTCGTCCTGCTAACATTCCAGACTCGGACTGGACCACATTCATCAATTCAGCAACAAAGTTCTTTTTCCTCAATGGCAATCTTTGGCGTAGAGAGCCCAATGGACGTCACCAACTAATCATTCCATACGAGAAGTGCTATGGACTTATAAAGGAGGCACATGATAACCTCGGACACAAAGGTGTCTATATAGTCCGAACGCACCTTCTCTTGTGTTTCTGGTGGCCTTTTCTTCTCAACGATGTCAAATTGTTTGTTCGGACTTGTCACGAATGTCAAGTCTGACAGACACAGAAGCTTTATATCCCTCCGACTGTGCCTGTCATTGGTGGCCTTTTTCACAAGGCTCACCTTGATATCATGGTCATGCCTCATGCAGGAGGCTATTGTTACATTGTACAGGCTCGGTGTGCATTGACCGCATATCCAGAATGGCATGTGCTTCATTCCGAGAACACGCACACTCTTGCTTCCTTTATTTTTGAGAACATCCTCTGTTGATGGGGTGCCATATCCAAGATTGTTACTGATAATGATCCTGCTTTTGTGCAAGCCCTTGACTATCTAGTGTCGAAATATCATATCCAACATATCAGAATCTCCCCCTACAACTCTCAAGCCAATGGTATCGTCGAATGGCATCATTACAATATCTGGGAGACCATCATGAAAAGTTGCCTGGAGAAGGAGTCCCATTGGCCTTGCTCTACTCACTCAGTTTTCTGGGCTGAGTGAGTGACCATAATCAAGTCCATTGGACTACCTCTGTACTATATGGTCCATGGTGTCAAACCTCTCTTTCCTTTTGATCTTGTGAAAGCTACTTTCCTTGTTCTCCCTCCTGATATAGATCCATTCTCCACAACTGGACTTATCACCTGGAGAGCCTGACAACTCCAGAAGTGTCAAGAGGATCTTGCATCTATATGGGAGCAAGTCCTCAAGTCCAGGTTCACGTCCATCAAACAATTTATCACTGAGTTCAAGAATCGGATCAAGGACTTCAATTTCAAACCCAGAAGTCTAGTCCTAGTCTGAAACTCACAAATCAAAAAGGAACTTAATTGGAAAATGAAGCCTAGATCCTTAGGTCCAATGGTAGTCATTCAATGTACTACTGGAGGATCTGTTACAGTCTATGAGGGGGGTACTCTTTTTCTTCATTATCAACTATGCTTGTGCGGCTATGCCACTTTACTTGTCTTTCCATAGACTCTGTCTCTTACTCTACGGAGTTGTATTTGTACTGGAGTTGTCCTCCAGATACCTTCTCCTTTTATGACTATTGTTTACATACTCACATGGCGCCCCGCCTCCACTCTATATTTAGCTTATTCCTTCTGATCCGCTTCCGCATAGGATCCCTTCAGACTTCCACCTATGTGGCATTTCTCTTTTAGATCACACTGCCACATTCCGCAGTTCTGCATCATTGGGATGGACTATATGGAGTACAGTCGTCCTTCGGACTCCCATCTCCTTTTTCCTATTATATCACTTACCTTACTCGCATGAACCAGGGGTCTACCATATATAAACTCTGTACTTCTCTCCTGTATTTTCCCTAAGCTAGTTCTACGCAATATCAGCATAGTTCTAGTAACCCAAGAGCTCCAGCGGCTAGCACCTGGATATCGGAGACTGTCGAGCCCATCTCAAGTCTCAGTTCGTCTTCTGAGATAGACTGTGGTAGACATTGCCCTAGCAGGACCCTCTACTCATTACCTTGCCCTCCACTCATTAACCTCGTTCTGGCCAAGGTAACATTACGCTTCACTTGTCACTAACTGCGCTGCGCGTTACAGGATCCTATCTGCTGGCTGAGTTAGACAGTTCTGTTTCCAAAACTTCATTATGCAGCCTTTCGATTGCTTCCTTATTATCCTCGATCCAAGACCACTACCTCTATCACAGATCTTACCAGACTTGACGAAGAAGAATTGGACAAACTTGTAGGAGAAGATGCAGTTGAGCCAGATGAAGAAGACATGGGATTATTCGATCTTGACTAAAACAACAAAGCCATCTTACAATACATCTCATTTCTCATCCTGGGTTTAGTCTGGAGATATCTGTTCAATCTCGGCTTTAGTCCAAAGACCTCTTTCCCATCCCAGGTTTAGTCCAGTGACTCTATCAAACAAAGTCACAAAGTCCAAAAGCAATTAAAAATGTCACTCTTACAATATAGACAATTACTATACTAACAAAAACACAAAGAACAAAGTCACTCATTTATTTTCAATGCCCTCTAATCCTTTACAAATAGCATTTTATAAAGCCACATCACACAACCACCTTTACCTTCTACTGCATGAAGGACGCCACGCTCTTTACATGCTTTCTTTCAAAGTCCAGTATGTCCAGGACCATCGCTAGGCAAGTCCGAAGCATTGGTACTTTGTACCAGGTACATCTTTGGGACAATGAAGAACAGGCGCAAAAAGAAAGTATGACAAATACAAGTCAAGTGGACGCTTGCAGGACTTCATGAACTATCTCCCTCTCTTCCTTTTGATATTGACTCTTTATACTTACTTTGCATTCTCTCATGTACAGACACCACAACAAGATTCAGACTTGGACATCAGACAGGACTTCACATCTATATCAGACTTCATTTCTCTCTTTCGGACTTTGTTGGGACAGTGTACACAGTTTATTTTACAGGCATAGCTACTTTACAGGAGATGACTACACTATTCACATCTTGTCCTTAAGAGAGCAGAGACAATGCTCCATGCTCTCCACCTCTTGGGACCACTTCTTCATCTCACTCTCCACCGCCTTCTGCTTCTTTTGCAGATCCAGCCCTTGCTCTTGCAGGTCCATCAGCTTGCTGATGACCTCGCTTACTACCACCTTCACATCCCCACCATTTGATCCACTTGCCTTCACCTTGCCTTTGCCCTTTTTGGGCCTCTCCTCCTCCTCATCGTCTGACAACATCAGGACCTCGGGTGAGGCCTAACGACGTAGTTTGGCATGAATAGGGCACTGGACTGTACTCGCATTAGCTATCAGATTTTGTATGCACAAATTTGGACTTACCTGCTGCCACCTTAATGGAGGGCAATGGCCCCTTGGTCTTCATTGTCGTTGTCGTTGTCAACAGCCCCTTGGTCTTCACCTTGCCCTTATCTGCGGACAAGGAACAGCAGATGCGTGAACCTGTGCAAGCCCTACATGCCAAAGAAGGGCGCCCTATACAGGGCTGCCTCTTCCTGGCATATGACTCGCATGGGGACACATCCTGTTCCTCACCCTCATCTTGCTCACCCTCCTCACTGTCCTTGTCCCTTTTGACAGGTTCTTCCTCCTCAACTCGCTTCACTCACTGTCACTTGTGTTAGCATTTGGACTTCATATGCTACCTATGGACTTACCTTGCAAGGAGGTATTGCTACCTCCATCTGTTGCTTTACTCCTCTGGACCCCGACTCAGATGGGGTAGCATGAGGAGCCTTCGTCATTGTTGTCATTGCTGCCATTGTAGAGGGCCCAAACTCATCTTGCACTGTCTCCTCTTCGACTTGTGAGGGTCCTGCCTCCGTTTGTGAGGCATCAACCTCATTAGCCTTGGCAGCTGCCTCAGCCACTTCCTTTGTCATGTCGAAGCACATGCTCCACATGTTCGACCACTCATCACCCTCTCTGACGGCCCTATGCACATCGTCATTGAGGATGAGCACAAGCCCAACCTCTGTCAAGGCCGGCTCATCACCATCAGTTGTTCTTAGGTGATTTTCAGTCATTTCATTGCACGCAAGGACTGTGGGTACTCACCAACACGTCCTTCCACTACACAACCCACATCCCCTGCTCCTCTTCGAGATCTGGATGGTCATCCAGCACGCATTTTTTCAAGTCGATGACATGGCCAGATGCACTCTTGTATATGGTCTGGGCCACTTCCTTCTTCTTGGCGTCTGGGTAGGGCACAGCATTTGCGAGTAGCTTACTGAGCATGCTTGACATGGTGTCAATGGTAGATGGAGATGGTAGTAATTGAGAGAAAAGAAGTGAGGCACGTTGTATGGCCCTTTATCCAATTCATGGTCTGAACTCCGCAAATGTCCACATCGACAAGTCGTGTCTCGTGAAGTGGTTCTCACAATCACATGACTCGCTGACTGGGGACAGTCAGTATCTAAGTCCCCCCACGGATGTAGGGAAGCTATGTTCCCTAACCTCATACGACCTCATTTAGCCTCCCCATCATTCATCCTCAGTGCCTTACTCTTCATCTCTTATGAGAAATCAAAGTCCAAAGTTATAACACAAGTCTGAAGCCATGTTCTTTGTCTGTGTCCATCTGAATTGCGTCAGGTGTTCATTGTGTGGTTCATAATCATCTATTTGTGTTTTGAAACCTAATCACAGGTTCGTTTCATGGGCATTGTCATTTGTTCAGGATTTAGACTGCTAGATGGCTACGGGAATCTAAACACAATCAATCCTCCCGGCCCAATCTAATTATAGGCTGGTGATGGAGACAACACTAACTACCAGATCAAACAGAAGAAAAGAATAGAAAACTAGTCTACTGAGTGAGTGTAATGCATAGCACAGTTAGTGACGAGCAAAGCGTAAAGTTACCTTGATCTGAACAAGTTTAATGACGGGAGGATGAGGTAACGAGTAGAGGAGCCTGCTAGGCGATGTCTACCACAGTCTATCTCAGAAGACAAACTGAGACTTGAGGTGGGCTCGACAGTCTCCGATATCCAGGTGCTAGCTGCTGGAGCTCTCGGGAAGTATCACCAGAACTATGCTGATACTGTGTAGAACTAGCTTGGGAATATACAGGCTAGAAGTACAGAGTTTATATACAGTAGGCCCCTGGTCCGTGCGAGTAAGGTAAGTGATATAACAGGAAAGAGAAGGTGGGAGTCTGAAGTATGACCGTGCTCCTTATAGTCCATCCCGATAATGTGGAACTGCGGGATGTGGCAGTGTGATCTAAAAGAGGAACACCATGCAGGCGGAAGTCCGAAGGAATCCTGTACAGAAGCAGAACAGAAGGAAGAAGCTAAATATAGAGCGGAGGCGGGGCGCCGTGTGAGTACATAAGAAAAGAATATAAAAGGAGAAACTATCTGGAGGATGACTCCAGTACAAATACAACTCCATAGAGTAAGAGATAAAGTCTAAAGAGAAACAAGTAAAGGAGAATGATAGCATAGGCGTAGTGAAGAGCGAGAAAGTGTACCCCCCTAGTAGACTGTAACAGTGAGTGAGAATACTTAGTCAATTGGCTCCCCAGTCGTTCTTCCTTTCCTGACTATTGTCTAGGGAAAAGGGTTGGCTTTCTTCCTAGCTAAGTGTAGGTGATGTGAGTAGTAAAGATAACTACTACTAAAAGACTAGTAAAAACTAGGTAAATACGCTAGATGTACTGGCTAAAGAAAATGTAGAAACTTGTAAGCTTTACTGCACTTCAAGTTCTGTGGCTGTGTT
>JBBPRQ010000986.1:0-11253 GCA_038093095.1 Boletus insuetus | reverse complement strand
GAACAGCCTATAGCCAGGGTAGAGATGGGGGGGTGGTACGACTGTGAGTGGATTGAACAGAGGAGGGGGAGGAAGGGGGGAGGAGGATTCATCATAGTGCAGAAGCACTGTGGAAGCAGTGATGGGTGAAGGGGGGTTGAGGAAAACTCATCTCATGGGAGAAGGGTGGCTAATTTTGATCTCAGGAATGCTATCTCTGCCTGGAGCTCTGCAACTTCAGCGGCTGTGGCAAAGGGCTAGCCAGGGGACATGGAGGGGGCAATGGGGGGGAGAGTGGGCCTAATCTTCATGTCTGCTGTGAGGAGTGTCTTGGCATGAGCCAAGCTCCTAAAGTGCAGAAGCATGTTATTCTAATAGAGATACACAAAGGCAGGCAAAACCCTCCCAGTCTTAGGGTCCAGTGCCTCAGGCCAGAGGTGAGACTTGAAGGAATGGAAGAGAGACCACCCAGCATAGGTCCTTGCTGACATACTTAGCACAAGCGATGGGGATGGTGGGAACAGAAAATGTTTTGGCAGCATTGGAGCTGGCTTTGGTGGTCCAAGACCATGCAAATGGTTGATTGCAGAAGTGCTGAAGAATCAAATGGGGGATTGCAGGGGGGGAGTAGCAGACACAAAATGTCTCTTTGGGAAATGCATGGTACTGCTTCCCTACCTCAGAGAGGCGCAGGATGCAGGGGATTGAGGGATCACAGGCATGTTTGGTTGATACAAAGGACTTTCCCATGGGGGGATGATGGTCATTGGAGTGAGAGAGCATTTTAGAGCTGATGTTGACACTACCATGCTTAGGTCATTTATAGTATATATTATAGCTTTGACCCATCATGGGGTATGGGTTAGGGTATGGGTATACAATAGTGCTACCCATATCCATACCTACCTGATACCCACACCCAAGACCCACTGCAGATGCTGATATCTGTGCTATTCCCTATCAATAATAGATTGACCTGACTGACTGAACTGATTTACTGACAAGCTGACAAGCTGACATATTGAATGGACTAGTTGACTAACCGACTGGCTAGCTGACAAATTGACAAAAATGACAACCCTGACTGACTAACCAACTGACCAACTGATGTGACTAACAGAAATGACTAACTGGTCAGCTGATGGCCTAATTGGCTGAATTGGCTGATTGGCTTATAACCTGACTGGCTGATAGATTGATGTGACTGACTAACTGGTTGACTGACTAACTGGTGGAATGACAAGACTGACAAGACTGACCAGATGATCAATTGACTTACTGGGTGAACTGATGGGACTGATATTACTAGTGAATTGACAAGCTGATATCTTGATAGCCCTGAGAATGCTGATAGCAATGAATTACTTATGAATGATAGCACTAATAGCATGCTGTCAGTCAGGTCAGATGACTCAGAGAGGTCATTAAGTTTGATAACTCAGAAAAAATGTAGGTTTGCTGATGTATCAATCTGTCACAGGTATGGGTTTTGGGTCAGCACTAGGACACCCATAGGTTTACCTATGCAAATACCTAGTAACACGAGTAGTGATGAGCACAAAAATAAATGTTTTACACCTCTGGTGAGCCTGAAGGTAGACCTGGAGAGAAAACAATCAGCCTCCTACCTGCCATGCTGATCAAGTTGTGAATCGTACTAATTCTTACTTCAGCCACATCAAATCTTCTCTCTGCATCCTTGGCCTAAAGCTTGTAAAGCTTTCCAGTAACATTGCTTTCATTGTACCTAGCCTGAGTGAGTTTCTATTCCAGCTTCTGAACATCACCTTGAGCCCTTGCAATTTTGAGGTACAATAATGCTTCCTCTTGTTCGAACTCATTGCAACCTTCACTATCATCACCAAAAATATCAAAAATATGCTGTTTATTCAAAATGTACCACTGTTAGTTATATTTGTAATAAGTAACCTGCTACTCACAGTGGGCTGCTTTCTCATGCCAGTACCATGGTGATTGTAACTAGCTGAGGGAATGCTGGAAGTCAATGTCAGATAGCCATTTTGAAATGGAGTGTCAGATTTGACTTGAGGCATGGTGGATGGGGGAATGGGCTGTTATACCCCACAATGTACCCCAGCAAAGGGCATGCTCCTAATGGTCACTACATGCTGAACATGATTCTGATGGAGGGATGAGACAGCTGAGATTGATGATGATTCATTGGGGGTTGGAACATATGCATATGGTGGGGTGTCAGTGTGCATCCCAGGAGTGGTACTAAGGGTGGTTTGTGTGGAGAGTGGTGAGGAATTGCTTGAACTGGAGTTAAATTGGCCAAAACCCTCAGAGTAGGCAAGATTTGGAGCTATGGAATTAAAATGGAATGAATAATTCTATAGTGACAGTGTCCATGGGTAAAACATGAATATGTTGTTTGATGTGGTGGAAAAATCAATTGTGCTAGGCTTGCTTGTTACTGTTTGCACCACCTAACAGTTTATTGAAGTTACATACATACATGTGAAGAGTCACAATTACACCATAGAATTGATAGTAAGACGTACAGTCAATAGAGATTTTCATAAATTACCATACATAACATGTAGATTGTTGCAGCCTCCTTGTTTCTATATAAGAATGCATATTGCAAGGAGGACATATGTCCCACAAGATACCTGTTGAACAAATCTGTATAGCTAGCAGGAGGAAGTTCAAGTTGGGACATGTACGTTGGGCATGTGGATCACAGGGAAGTACTATATAAAAGTGGTGATGTGGATGGCAAGGAGTGACCACAAAGAGTGCATCTTGCAAGATGCTTGGTTGACATTGACAGGAAACCTGGAAGATGTGTATGTAGCATAAGCGATGTCACAGGCAAACATTCACCAACAATCGTCATGGTGGAATGGAGAGGTGTTGGCCATGAGAAGGATGTCCAGCAAGATGCTTTGATCGAACAGATCAACATAGTCCACTTGGTGGGAAGTATTGAGGATGTGAACACAGTGCAAGTACAGGCCACAAGTTGCTGTAACAGAACAAATGGTGAATGAAGGTGATGTGCAGTTATGTAGATGGTGAATGTGATGGTGATGGTGTGTCAAGGTGGGGAAAATGGGAGGAGATGGGGGATTTGATGCATGAAGGTGCCACAATAGGATTGGCAGTGATCAGATGCATCATCTTCATCTTCGCTGAAGAAGTTTGAGTTGCTGTAGTAAAAGTTAACCAGGACTTGTTGGAGTAGGTGTGGATTGGAAGGATGGTGGTTGTGTGAAAGGCAGAGACAGGCAAGTGGGGTGATCCATCTTTTGTGGAGTGGTTGAACCAGTGTGGGGAGTGGGAAGTGGGGAGTGTTGTAAGGAGCATATCGGGGGAATGGGCAGCCAGACAAGGGGGACACATGGTTAACATTAAGCTCTATGTTATCTGGGTCAAATCCACCATGGTGGTAGGGTGGATGGAGGGGTGCACTTGGCTCTGGAACACGGGAGGTGTGGATGGCATGTTATAGGAAAAGGCAGCAATTGGAAGCTGGTGCTGTAGGTGACCAAACTGGTCCAGAACGACAATGTGTATCTCTTCAAAGTGCTGGATGAGTGTGTGGAGATTGTCTATCTGGAGGTCACAGCATGAATAGTTGTGACACTGGGATGAAATGGGTGAGGGGGTAGGTGGGTGGAGACTAGATATGCACCAGCTCATTCTTGTGGTCAATAGGTTTGATGACATGTAATACTGGTTGACTAACTATCTATCTTGGTTATTAATATTACTCACTAAGACACACCCATCATCAGATTGGAGTCGAGATGACACTAAAACTCCAACTGAAGTCCTCATGCTTGTGAGTGTTTTGTTTCTCTCATGTTTAGGTGTGAAAATTGTCTCAAGCCCTTTCTGACTGCAAGAGGGGTCACTCTTCATTGGACCCAGCCATGAGCTGCTTGTAATATAGGGGATGGTTGGCAAACAGAGGTCATGTCACCCACTCTTCCAAATGAGCCAGATGATAGTGACCACCATGCTGAAAATCACCCATTCCCTCCACCATTCCCACCATTTCAGCCCATAAACTGGGACTCAGAGTACAATAATGATGTCAATCATGATCTGGTACTGGAGCTTGCTGATCAAGACTTTCTGATGTGACTGGAGCTTGATGATGCTTGCAATTCCATTCTGCCTGACCTGCCTGAAATGGAAGATTCTGTAGGAAGAGTCATGGTCCTGTTTGTGCGCATTGACCAGTCAGTTTTTGATGGCAGGGAGACATTCCTTACTCAATTCAAAATGGATCCATACTCTCACCACTAGTTTGATAATCTCTACTACCCCTTCACCTTGCTTAACAACTGGCAGATGGCTAACTTCCTGCTGATGTTAAGACTCAGCATGCGGCACATTGACAGCTTCTTATCATTGCAAATGGTAGGTCAATCATTGTCATCCAGACATGCATTCACACATTCATTCAGGTGTGGAACATGCCACCTTCTTGTCATGATGGCAATATACAAGAACTTTGGTGATGCACACCATCATGCACCCCACACTGCAGCCATTACTATTGGACAGCTGAAGTCCATTCAATACAACACTCTGGATATTGTGGACTACTTTAATGCTTGCAAGTCATTTCAGCTTAGCGGTGTGTCACATCCATTCTGGAGAGATTGGCTCCACACACAGCCTTGCCAATTCTTATCCTCTGAAGGTTTGCATCACTGGCACAGAGAGTTCTGGGATCATGACATTCACTGGTGCATTCAAGCACTCAAAGCTCTCAAGATCAAGTTTTGGTTCTCAATTATCCCCTGTACCACTGGCCTTCACCAATTCCCTACTGGTATCATGAAGTTAAAACAGGTTTATGGTCAGACAAAAAGGGATGCTCAACAATACATAGTTGTCATCATTGCAGTATGTGTTACAATTCATTCTTTTTCTTTCTCACTTTGTACCAATATGTGTCTCATCTACTCTCCGCAGACTTATCTTTCTTTCTTCTGTGATGACACATTCCTCACATGTGTTTATCCCACCAGCATCCCAACAGCACCCACTTACTTGATCATCATTCCTTCCATCCATTTCTATTCCTTTTCATGCCTACCCTTAACACTTGTATATCCAACATATATAAGTTATGGGTACTGCTCTAGTGTTTCCCCATGCTTGAGCTCCTTTGTCTTCTTGTACCATGTACAATCTACTGCTCTTGCATCACTCTCCGCTGGTTCCAGCCCAGCTTCCTTGAACCCTTGAACTACTGGTCTCAGCCCAGTCCCTTTGACCCTTGTGTGGATGCCCCCACAAGTACCCTTGACCTTCAATCCTCTATTCTATAAGTCCTCGTTGTACTTTAGACTCAATGCTCTTGTCTTTTGATCTCTCAAAGGCTACGCTTGTTCCTACCTGGACCAAGCATAACAAAAGCTCAAGCACGCCTTGCTAGCTACCACCATTGTAAGCTGGCAAAATTTCGCAACCACCAAGAATCCCTTGTTCCATCTGGGGACTTTCTCAACAACCCCCTTCCTCTGAATCCCCTGACACCGAAAACTCTGACTCTTCTGACAAAGAACTCCGGAATGTCTCTCCAGACCCTGACGAACTGATCTTATCTGACACTGAACAAGCGGCAGAGCTAGATCTTTCCCATAACTTCTCATTGTCGCTCTCCATCCCTCATGTCCCCACTCCTCCATCTCCCACTCCCACAGCTTGACGACCTCCACCCTTTGGTAACATTCTCCTTGGACAAACTCCTCCTAGCTCTCTATTGTCAATCAACCCGAGACCTTTCTCCCCACCACCAATGTCTACCATGAGACCCACTGAACTCCATCTAGGGACCCCCAAACCCTATGATGGATCCTACGAGAAAGCCAACCAATGGTTGAGCTCAGTCGTCACCTACCTCCTCGTCAATGAGGATGTTTATAACACAGACAACAAGAAGGTTGCTTTTGCCCTTTCTTACATGACTAAAGGTACCATTGCTACTTGGGTGACCACCTTTAGGCAGGCTGCTATTGCCAAGCTCACTGCTGGCGCCACCATCTCCCTCAGAACCTATGTGGACTTTATTACTAAGTTCACCACCTCGTTTAAACACACCGACATCAAAGGCAACTCTCTTGCCTGGCTCATGACCACCAAAATGGTCAGGCAGAAGAACAGCAAATGGGAACCATCCTTAGACTCCTACATCACCCAATTCTCCAACCACGCCACTATCTCTGAAATCACCAATGACCAAGTCCTCATTGGATACTTCTACTCAGCCATCCCCGCCGGCTTGATGCACCAAATCTTCTCTATAGATACTGTCCCTGACAAGATTACTGAATGGATCTCAAAAGCCCAGAAGTTCCAAGCACAATTTGACCATGCTGATGAAGTTGCTCGTCGAGAAAAGAACACCCCTCTCCTATACATTGCTCCTTCCACCTCCTCCCAAAAGGAGAAAGACCCCAATGCCATGGACATTGACGCTGTCCACCTCTCTAAGATGATTCCCAAAGAATGCCAACACTGTATCAAGGAAGAACATTGCTTCCGCTGCTGCAAGACTGGCCATAGATCCAATGAATGTCCTACTTTCCCCTCCACCGAACAAAAGATTTGGAAGGTTGAAGAAGAACTTCCTCAGCTCCAGGAGATTGAGGACAATGATGATGAAACCACCGTTAGGAAGGTGTCATTCTCCTGCCCCTCGCAGGATTTTTGAAGAGGAGGTCTCAGTCGACATGAGTCCCTCCTGCTACCATTGCTCCTGTACTAGTATTGAAATCCTCTAGATCTATGAGAATCCCCATTCAACTCATTGATCCTTCGCATACTATGAAAGTTGTTGACACCACCGCCCTGATCGACAGCGGCACAGATATCAACTGCATTGACTGGCAGTTTGTCTGAAAACACAGACTCCCCACCACAAAACTTGATGTCCCCATCCGCGTACGAAACGTCAACCAATCTGCCAACCAGAAAGGCAATACCCGATATACCTCCCTCCTCTTCATTAACATTAAAGGCATTGCCCACAAAGTTCTCTTCTATGTCATGAACTGTGGATGTGAAAATGCTATCCTTGGAATCCTCTGGCTTAAAGCCGTAAATCCCTCCATCAACTGGTCTACCCAGACCCTCTCCATTCCTGAAACTTCTAACCAATCCTCCGACCTCTACCAAACTCATGTCGCTGATCAAAAACGACATGATGGCTTCTTTTCTAAAGCCTCTTCTCGACCTCTGCACCATATTAACATCAACTCTATGAATATCTCGGACAAGAAACCGAGATACAATACATGCATCGTGCCCGACAAAACTATGCCATCCACTGTATCATTCGATGCGGATCCAGATATCTTCCAAACAACTCTCCAGTCATCGCTAAACTGACTACCACCACCGAACTCGCTGCTGCCACTGAAAAGGCCAAACCCAAAGTTACCTTACCTCCCAAGTACTCCAATTATGCCTGTCTTTTCCAAAGAGGCTACTGATCATCTCCCTCCCTCTCGCCCTTACGATCATGAAATCATTCTCAACGATTCCTTCTCCCTGAAAATTGGAAAAGTCTACCCTCTCTCTCTCACTGAACAGAAAGCCACAGAAGACTTTTTTGATGAGAACATTGCTGCCAGAAAGATTCGTCCCTCAAATTCTCCCCAAGCCTCTTCCTTCTTCTTCGTCAAGAAGAAGGATGGCAAACTATGCCCTTGCCGGGATTATCGATATCTTAATGAGCATACTGTTTGGGATGCTTATCCTCTCCCACTAATTTCTGACCTCATCAACAAACTCAAAGATGCTAAGGTCTTCACTAAGTTTGACATCCGATGGGGCTACAACAATGTCCATATCAAAGATGGACACCAATGGAAAGCTGCCTTCATTACCCATAAAGGACTCTTCGAACCCCTCGTAATGTTCTTTGGACTCACTAACTCCCCTACTACATTCCAACGCTTCATGAATGACTCCTTCCGAGACATGATCACTGAAGGATGGCTTGTCATCTATATGGACAAGCTCCTTATCTTCTCCCCCGACGAAGCCACCCATACTGAACAAACCAAATGAGTTCTCCAACGCATGCAAGAACTTGATCTCCACTTGAAACTCTAACACGCAGTGCAGTTAGTGACAAGTGGAGGATGAGGTAATGAGTAGAGGAGCCTGCTAGGCGATGTCTACCACAGTCTATCTCAGAAGACAAACTGAGACTCAAGGTGGGCTCGACGGGTCTCTGATATCCAGGTGCTAGCCGCTGGAGCTCTCAGGAAGTATCACCAGAACTATGCTGATATTGCGTAGAACTAGCTTAGGGAAATACAGGCTAGAAGTACAGAGTTTATATATATGGTAGGCCCCTGGTCCGTGCGAGTAAGGTAAATAATATAAAAGGAATAAGGAGGCTGGAGTCTGAAGGACAACCATGCTCCACATAGTCCATCCCGATAATGCGGAACTGCTGGATGTGGCAGTGTGATCTAAAAGAGGAACGCTGCACAGGCAGTGTTATGGTCTACTAGGGGGGTACTCTTTTTCCTCTATACTTGTGCGGCTATGCCGCTCTACTTGTCTCATTCTCTGGACTCTTACTCTACAGAGTTGTATTTGTACTGGAGTCGTCCTCCAGATACTTTCTCCTTTTTTGTCTATTACTTACATACTCACATGGCACCCCGCCTCCGCCTTATATTTAGCTTCTTCCTTCTGATCCGCTTCCACACAGGATTCCTTCGGACTTCCGCCTGTGTGGCGTTCCTCTTTTAGATCACACTGCCACATCCCGCAGTTCTGCATTATTGGGATGGACTATATGGAGCACGGTCGTCCTTCGGACTCCCACCTCCTTTTACTTGTTATATCACTTACCTTACTTGCATGGACCAGGGGCCTACCATATATAAACTCTGTACTTCTAGCCTGTATTTTCCCAAGCTAGTTCTATGCAATATCAGCATAGTTCTGGTGATACTTCCCGAGAGCTTCAGCAGCTAGTACCTGGATATCGGAGACCTGTTGAGCCCACCTCGAGTCTCAGTTCGTCTTCTAAGATAGACTGTGGTAGACATTGCCCTAGCAGGACCCTCTACTCATTACTCGCCCTCTACTTGTAAACTCGTTCAGACCAAGGTAACCATATGCTTCGCTCGTCACTAACTGCACTGCACATTACAGGCGGAAGTCCGAAGGAATCCTGTGTGGAAGCGGAATAGAAGGGAAGAGTTAATTATAGAACAGAGGCAGGGCACCGTGTGAGTGTAACGACCCTTGGTCTTCAATGTAACGATCCTTGTTTCAACTGTACCTTACGAAGGAACTTGGTATCAAGCTCGTAGGATATGTGATCCTAGACAACAGAGATGATATCAATAGTAGGATTGTGCCCTAGTAGGGACTTCAGTAAGGGGATGACTATAAGTGACAATAAGGGGAAAACTGCAGGTAAAGAACAAGTGAATAAGACTAAGGTCTGTACTACTATAAGTACGACTATATATACTAAGAGAGACCGTGCACAGACCAAGCTATGCTAGAGGCTATACTGACCATAAGTAGTTAATAGTGTGGTTACTGGGTACCATGAGGCGATAAGAGAGATAAGAGAGACTTATGCTATAGGCTCTAGATAAGAGCGATTATTGCTATTGGTTGATAAAGGAAAGTGAGTCAAGAGGAAAAGCATGAGGCGATGATAAGAATGCTATGTAGTCGCCATGAGGTGCATAGCCGAGATAAGAGATAAGATCATGTGACTGAGGTCACGTGATAGCATGTGATTAGATCATGTAACATAGGTCATGTGATAAGGGTTTCGACAATAGTTGGTGTATGTTCGGTATTTCTGTAATAGATTAGCAATGATTAGGAAAGTGAAGTGTACCAAAAGTTCAAGTAGTGTTGGCATTAGGGTTGGCAATATGGGCGAGTGTTACACCTATGGAGTGTGGGATCTGTTTGTCAATATACTGTATGTAACTATCAATGCAAGGAGTATTCTGCAGCTATTACTCATATCAGCAACTTGCATCTGCTTGAAGTAACCAATATCATTTCAGTGCTCACACTCATTGAGTGAGTGAAATCTAGCCATCACTGCAACTTCAAGCTCATTAACTTTGCAGGTCTTTAGGTGTGATTTGAACAGCATTCTGTATACAACATAAGTGGTTGTGGAATTGTATCAAGTGTGATCCTTCTTTGTACCCTTCTTTGTACATGTATGTAACAATGCAGTTGTACTTTAGCCTCTTATCATGTTTAAACTGTCTATAGCTGTTATTAACAGGTCATGGGGAAGAAAGTGAGGTGCAGCATAGTGAGGGTGAGCTAATTTAACATAAAACATGCTACAAGCCAAAAATGCATCTGTTTACAGCTGTTGTGAAGTAAGGCTGGCCTTGTATATATCAAATATCATTGTCCTGGTGCATGCACCTCCTGTATAACTGTATAAGTAATCATACTTTTGATGGCTTAAAGTGCTATGGTAAGTTATCAGATACTTCAATCATTAGTGGCAACACTTAGGCTATGCTCAGACTCTTTTAAGAATCTGAAAAAATGTTGCAGTGGGATTGTAGTGGGCAGAGTTTGAATATAATGCCTGCCTCTCGCCCTTCTTGACACTCTGCAAGACTTCAAGCCTTCATGAATACGCCTTTCTTTATGGCTGGCAAGACTCGATACAATGCAAACTTGAATGTGCAGAAGACCCCAGCTCTGAATGCCATTTCAACCCCTCCAGCAAGCCAAAGGGGTGGTATGCCCCAAAATAAATGGCATGGAAGAGGTAGCAAGACTGCTCCTGGCCCCATGCCTGCACCTGCACAAATGTGGTTTTGAACCACAGGGAAGCTCATGACTTGTTGGAACTTCCATTGTTCACACTATACCTGTGCAGAGTTTCTGTCCCTTGTGCACAGCCTCAGAATTGGATGAGTAATCACCAAGACAATATTACCAATCATTCTCTTGGCCATTCAATCAGAATATTGCACATTAGCATTGCACATATCCCCAAAGCATCTGCATTTGGGAACACAGCCTCATGTAAATTAGTATATAAGGAGTGGGTTTTGTCACCAAAGAAGCAGCTTGTTATTAGCTCATATTAGGCTGACAGAAGCTATTTGAAGCTCATCAGTTCGAGTTTTTAGTAAAGGCTAATAGCTTAAACTCATTTAGACTAGACTAAGTAGCACTACTACTACTAGCTAGTCACCCTTAGGTAACTTGTACTAAGCAGAAAACAAGTGCCAATAGATTATCTAAGCATTTCCTTAA
>JBBPRQ010000985.1:0-11259 GCA_038093095.1 Boletus insuetus | reverse complement strand
CCTACTGTACTGTGGCTTGGCACATTCGTGTCGCTGCCCGCTGTCATCCCCCTCGTCTCCATGCGCACCGGTCGTTCACCTTTCCTCTAGTCTCATTCCTACGCGACTGGAGTCTATCATATTCATTCCTTTAGTCGCTTCCTCTAACAGGCGGGTCATGGTCGAATGATCCTTTATGCATGTACACTAACTGACTTGATGCATGCATTGCTGATGAGACAGATAAAGTCGATGAGTGGGTGCATATGTCGTGATTGACTTGTAGTATCACCGCTCATGCCGAGAAAGTCTACCTACCTATAGAAGGATAAATCAGATCGATGCATTACCAGTGGAGTGGAGCCACGAAGGTTAAGTGATCCATTGGCAACAGGATTGATGTATCAACGTGGATTGGATCGAGGACGTTAATGGTGACAAAGGTGATGCATCAATAGAATCACGCCAGGTCTCGTCGAATACTATCATACATCAATAGCAATACCGGGATGCATCAGCTCCATTGCGCAAGCTCTCGTCGAACTCTGTCATGCATCTGTTGCATCGCACCGGCTCTGCTCATGCAATGAGGATGCATTAAACACGACCCTTCGTTAAACTGCATCAAAGTGACAGTATAGCCTGGCTCTCAATAGCCTATCCACGGTTGATAGTTACTGAACTATCATCGGCCGAGACAGAGGTTAGGACTTGACCATCCTACCTGATGTCACAGATGATGGCTCCCTGAGGCGTGTAAATTTGACCATCCGTGAAGGCACCCTGCTAAAATTGGAAAGAGGGACCTCGGTATGGTTTAGGAAGAAATATTCGAGAAGCCAGTTGTTGCCTGACGGACTGGCACTGGTCAGGGCCGAATTCTTTGTCTTGACTTGACGAGCAGGGGTTGTGCATAATTGCGACGGGAGCGCTTGTGCTGCTATCGTGCAACAGTACTCCGAGTCCGAGTCATTACCTGTGCATAACCTGTACATAGAGTAAAATCAAGTATCGATCCAGTTACGAAAACCCTGTGAAACTCCTCTAGCACGTAACCCACGACCGAGTAACCAACCATGAGGAATCCAACACCTCCTGACACCCTCCACATGTATTCTTGATATAGTGGCCAAATCCTCCTCCCATGGGTCGTAGGACATTAATCCGTTAGATCCGTCACGATACTTGTCCCAAAGCCAGTTTTACCAGAATCTGTTCGTGTTCGGTTCGGCTCCTTGGGCCAGACGTATCATAACCATGTTAGATGTCAAACTGGACCACTTGACGTCGCTGACTCAGTAAAAGAGTGACGACGCAAACGCGGAGCACCCACCCCATTCCCTATAAATACTTGAGCCCGTTGCGCCATATACATATCCACGGCGTATGCAACAAATTTTTGCTCCCACGTCAACTCCAGGTCCCGGCTACTGCTGATGTGATCCCAACTCATATTTTGTGCAAGCGTGGATTTAAGTTCTTCAACCCATGGTATTGGACCGTTCGTCATGATATACAGATGTCGAAGAGGATCTGCAGCTTCCTGTTGGACTCGGTTAACCTTTTCGACAATCTGTTCAATTGATGGGTAGCATCGTCGATTGTAGAGCTCTATAGTCTGCTCCGATGCTTTCCCCCAACCGCTATCAGTCGGTGGATCAAATTTGTCAATGAATTCGGGGAAGGAGTTGAACGCGTGCCAATCCGCAGCCCACTCGGCGAGATGTACGCAGTGGTCCTTGAAGTCCCCTCGACGGACGTGAATCGCTAAAAGTCCAGGGATAGCAAGAGACGAGCTTTCCTCACGGAAAACATTGGAGATTCTTCTCAAGAAGGAAGACATCTTCGGTTCGAGAGAATGGAGGTTTTT
The DNA here is from genome assembly GCA_038093095.1 of Boletus insuetus. Classification (NCBI taxonomy): domain Eukaryota; kingdom Fungi; phylum Basidiomycota; class Agaricomycetes; order Boletales; family Boletaceae; genus Boletus; species Boletus insuetus. Next base: position 9,410 of record JBBPRQ010000985.1, on the reverse strand, counting down.
CCTGAAAGCATCTTCGACGAGCGACGACCATCTCCACTGCCTAGAGACCGGTGATCTCGACAAGTAGGGCCAAATACTCAACAACCGCTTCTTGTTACCATATATCCTATTTTGAAGAGGCCGTGTAGACATTAATAAAAGGTTCTGACGTATTTGAAGGATCCCGACTGCGCACCAATATTCAAAAATCGGGGAGCTATTCGAGTCAAACATTAGGCATGGGTCGTCGATTGCATTGATTTTTTCTACCCATTGTTCGAATATGTAGGAAGCTGGGATACCGTCGTTAAATCGTACGTCATCGGTGTTGATGTCTGACGTTGGCAAGACAGTTGGATTCGGGCAGACTTTATGGAAGAACTCTCTGGAGACCGAGAGTGGTGTTTGATCGCCGGCGGGCCATGGACCACCAACCATCGGACCTGGTGTAACACGAATTACGCGGTTGAGAAGCAGGGCTGGGAATGATGCTTACCACCCAGGAAAGCGGAGAGAGGGATGCGCGAGGGGATTTTCTTGCCATGATAGTCTGAGTAGAGTGAGCCGTCCCGGTTCCAAACGTAGTCATTAAACACAAAGCTTTGTACCATGTCACGACGAAATTAGAAGTTCGCAAGGTAGCGGAAGGATGAAAGAGGACACAGCGCGAGTCACTCACGATCGATTGGTGGTATGGGCGAGCAAGCCCATCATGACATAGTCTTGCATGACGTTCCCCCACCCCGAACCTATATGATGAGTGAGCAAGGCATTCTTGTATTGTAACGTCTTGGGCTTCTTACCGTGGAAATGATTCGCAGCGAGGAGGTATTTCACAGTCTTGTGCTCGTACTCATTGTAGTGCGGTAAGGAATTTTCACTTTCTCTTGCTTTCTCATACAACGGAGGCCTCGTCGGAGGGAAGGATTGCGGGAAAATGTCGTGCCAGCGTATGTAGATGAGCAATCCGATGGAAACCAATGTCAGGAATCGTAGTAGTTTGATCCCTCGTTTAGTGAACCCGTAGGACGCCATTAGAAGAAGGAAAAGGTGTTGGAAAAGACGTTAGCGGAAGGCTGCGGAGGGTGAGACCGTGTTTGGCTGAAGTGGAGTCGGAATATCCCACGAGACTGGGTAGATCTATGTATACCGGTCCATTGATGAGGTGGCTGTCGTTGTTCGTCGGTTGTTCGGATGGGTGTTCCTCGTGGCAAAGGTTCAAGCCGCTTCAGGACTTGCCTAACATGGGGCGGTTGGCAAGACAAGGCAAATATTGGATGCATCTTTCAAATCCCGTCGGGGTGGGAGGGAGAGAATGCGGTCTTTGTAGTTTACGTAATCATCCGAAAGCCCCCGCTGACAGAGAATTGACAAAGTTCGGCGGTGCCGACATAGCTAGCAGTCCGTACCACCGCGTGTCACAGTTATTCATTCTGTGAATTGTTTCATTATGAGACACTGTCAATTTGAGGCAATTGGCTAATGATCTCTGCTTGTCGGGCCAACCGTACTGATGATGGAAATTGCGTATAGTTCCGAGGAACAATTTTCGCGTCCTTAGTTCTGTGGCCGCGAAGGAGACGGCGTCTTCCAACTCTGAAGCTTCTTTCCTACCAATGACCGCACATTGCTCAAACTCGTAAGTCTTGTTCTACTCCTGAGACGAATAGCGCAGTTCCAGCGCAGCATCGCTATCTCTGATGTATGTAGACTCGGTTACGGCGGCGTTGTCACGTTCTGCGCTGGTGTGCCCGACTTGTTTCCAAGGGATCTTTCTATAACGGCAACGCCTCACAAAGTAACTCTTTCGTTACGGGGTTCCGTCTTGAGGTGAATCATCATATCGCTTTGCGCGTTCATCATGTAGTAAGCGCTGACTCGGACGCGAAGTAAGCACACGGCGAATGTTGCCGTGTACATTGGCAGGACCTCCACCTCCTTCGGGTCACTATAGGTCAAGGTTTGTTACCTTAAACACGGCTAACCGCTTGTGGTTCCCGATGATCTGCAATTAGATCGAATTCCATCAAATGGGTCTCCCGAGCGTCTGCGCGCCATCGCGAATCGGACCCTCAGCTCATAGAAAAGGTGAGAACACCGACATTAGCAGCTGAGCACCATATAGCACACTTATTGTTGGATTCATAATCAGGTGTTGCTTATCTCTGCAGTACCTCAGAAGAAGCCAGGACAAGGGGACACGTGGAAAAGAGATATGGGTAATTAAATTCGGATGGTCACCGGTCAAAGACCACGTGAGGTTGTTGGTTGCACCTCAGAAGCTTGAATGCCGTTTTGAATGAAATGCGTACAAGGCAAGGAAGGATCAAGTGCGAAGGTGTCTAAATCCAGCGATGGTAGATTAATCGGTGTTCTGATAACAAGCTGGTAAGTACGTTAGCGAGTACGACTGGGAGTGCACGGGCTGAACAACGACTTCCATTTATATATGTAGTCGTTCTTCTAGCCCATGTTGTTATATTTCTATTCGGGATCCTCACACGAGAGGCTGACACGCATGGAGCCCTCTCGCCAGTACATGTGCAATAACAGAGCTTCCCATCCCTCCCTCCCATATAAGCCTGGCTAGTGGGAGAGTATCCCCTCCACCGCTCTCGTGCAGATACCCCTCGAGGACGTCCGTGGAGAGATGGTACTCACTGTCGTGCTAGCAGCGTTGCTCTCCATCTCTTTTGCAGATGCGGCGATTCCAAGTGCCATGCTGCGCGGGAGACCTGGTATCCCCAAGATTCCCGTCCCCGAACGCACAGTCACAAGCCAAAACGGGACAGCTCTACCCCCGCTCACGACCGTGTACTATTTCGATCAACTGATCGACCACAACAACCCCAGTCTTGGCACGTTCCAGCAACGATACTGGATGAACTACGAGTTTTATGAAGCTGGTATATCCCTCTCTTTCCCTCTCTTTGTTCGAAGTTATGAACCAATTATATTCAGCCGGTCCTATCATATTCATGACTCCAGGGGAGATAAACGCTGAGGGTATACTTTGGAAAGTTGTACCCTCCATGTGATGTCCTGACGTCATTGCAGGCTACGAGGGTTACCTCACAAATAAAACCATCAATGGCATGATCGCCCAACAACAACAAGGAGCCACAGTCCTCATCGAACATCGTTTCTTCGGGTATTCAAATCCTTATGACAACCTTACTTCACAGAGTCTCGAACTGCTGACGATCCAACAAGCCATCGATGACCTCGTTTACTTTGCGCAGAATGTTGACCTTCCCATGCCTGGAGGTGATAACGTCAAGCCCGACACCACGCCATGGGTCTTGGTCGGTGGAAGTTATGCTGGTGAGTAGTTACATCTAGGTTAGTTATCGAGAGAGCGCTGAAGCGGCGCGCTCGTAGGTGCCCTGACGAGTTGGACGATGGTCAAGCAAGTCCATTCTACGAGGAACTTGAAACCATATTGATTAATTTATGTACAACGAATAGTAAGCCGGGCATCTTCCGCGCGGGTTATGCATCATCGGGTGTGGTGGAAGCGATAACGTGCGTGTTTACTTGTTTCGCTGGCCTTGCTGCATGTCCGATCCCACTCCTTTCTGATTAGCGACTATTACGGCTACTTCACGCCCATCCGTGAATACATGCCCCAGAATTGTTCTTCGGACGTTCAAGCTGTCATTGGGTACCTCGACGAAATCTACGCCGAGAATGACATGGCTGCTATACAGAGTCTAAAAGAAGCATTTGGACTCGGCGGTCTTTCGCACGTCGATGACTTTGCCGCTGCCCGTACGTCTGATCCTCCCCCCTGCCGAGATCAAGCGCGTCGTGACGCAACGTCCATTCAGTGCAATTCAACCTGTTTGACTGGCAGTCGTTGCAGCCCGACATCGGCCCTGGGACTCTCTTTTTCGAATTTTGCGATGCACTCGAAGTGAAGGATGGTGTCAATGCGCCCGCGACCGGATGGGGTCTTGAGAACGCCATTTATTCGTGGGGGGCGTTTTGGAACGACACCTACTACGCGGATGGCAAGTCCATTTTGATCCGACGAAAAAAGACATTCATCTGATTCTGACGCACGTGTTCGTTCATTGTAGTGTGCGGTACGACCGATGCAGAGTAAGTTGCCCCGATGTCGACAGGTCCACACGAGCCATTGATGGGGATGTGGGGTTGCAGGACGTGCCTCGGGACGTACAATACCAGTCAAGCGTATTGGACAAACGTCAGCGTGAACAACGCCAATCGCTCGTGGTTCTGGATGGTCTGTAACCAGGTCGGGTACTACCAAGTCGGTCCACCCCCTGGTCAACCCGCCATCGTCAGTCGGATTCTGCAACCCGTTTACGAGGAGGTGCGTGAAGCGCAGAGAACATCCTATGATCGCACGTCGCACGCGAATGATTTCTGATCGCGGTGCGGTACTCAAGTCACTCACATAGAGACAATGCATCAACATGTTCCCGCAAGCGTTTTCGTCGCCGCCGTCGCCGGCTGTGGGCGAGGTAAATATGATGTATGCAGGGTGGGACGTCAACGTGGATAAACTCTTTTTTGCCAATGGTCTTCGTGCGTGTTTTTTTTAGGTTCTCTTGTCCTCGATTTAGGGCTCACGCGCACGTCGGACGGTGCAATGGATATGACAGGCGATCCTTGGCGCGAGGCGACCGTATCTGCGGATGGTTTGTACAAGGCAAGCACGACGACACAGCCCATTTACGAGGGCGACGGGTTCCACTGCTCGGATTTGATTACGAAGAATGGAGTCGTTGACGGGACGGTCCATGCCGTTCAGATGGCTGGGCTCGAGTACATGAAGACGTGGCTTGCATGATGCTTTCATTTTTCTTGTTTGGGGACGAAGAAGATGACTGTACAAGTGATCGTACATGTTGTATTTACATCATATCTAAATGCTGTCTTTCTGGGCTTGAGTTTACAAATGCTGTGATCCACGCAACTCGAGAGCCAGCCAGGGCTGTACTATCCGAGGTACTAGTACGGACCGCGGAGTCGCTGGAGGCGTGGTTGCTCGACTAGCATGGGCATTGACACCAGAGTGTAGCTCACGAAAAGTATGAGTAGGCTGTTGTGCACGGGGAGATGAGCATTTGGAATGTTCGCGGGGAAAGTTGCCTCCTGCATCGCTCACGTCGGGTCTAGATCAACGGAGTGTTGTGGAGGTTTGCTACCCGGCCGGAGTGACAGTGTATTGACAGTCTCCGAGTTATCCGTTCTGGCCGAGAAAGGGGGATGTGTGAATGAGGCAATGTTTTCCCACGATATCACCCTTGCGTACTTGTGTACTTGCACGATCGATCTACGCTCTGTCGTTTCTTTTTCTTTTTTCTACGAAAGTGATGCAGTTCCCGTTCACATTCACCCTCAACATTCCTGGATTACAGAACCCTCAGGCCTTTTTGATTTTAAAACTCGACCCAGTTCTGGCCCATTCCCGGTTCGATAGCGGTACCGCGATTGCTTCTCTCCCGCCTTCGAGACTCCCCCCCATTCGCACGCAAGAGAGGTTCAAGCCAAGCCACGCCGCCGCCTCTGCAACATTCACAACTGACTATCTAGATACGCCTGCAAAGTACAAGGGACATGCCCTTCCGTGAACCAGAACAAGAGGTCGAAGAAATGATCGCAGGTGCGTCCTCTTCTCCGTCTTGCGCCCCATATCTATTTCTACCTCCTCGTCTCATTCTCCTTGTGTGTAATCCTACTTCACATTCCACGTGCACACCAGCCGGGCCGCCATCATTTTTTACTTTAAAAAAAATCAACCATCTTTCCTCTATCCCACTCACCGCTCACTTGCAACTTGCTCACCTTTATCCATGTAGAACTACCTCCCGCAAAGCGGCGTCGCACCCTCGCTGGTTCGATTGTGTCTACAGCGCTGAGCGCTGCCTTAATCGGCACCTCAGTTGGCCTCACTGTATATCGACCGTGCATTCATCTCGATTGGAGCACCTTTTCCACTCGCTCATCCACGCCTTAGCTGGCGGGACCGAGAGAAACAACCTGGCCCACTCCCTCCACCTCCCCCTTATCAACGCGGTGATTGGGTCCCGGACGCTCCTGATCCGGTAGGCTCATGGTCTATCTCTGTCGTCATCGAGTTCATCTCACGTTGTATGCATAGCCTAAGCAGATCGAGACCATAACCTCTCCCAAGACGCGCAAGCCCCGTCTCACGCCATCATCCATGCGGCACTCCGCTGGGCGCCATCATCGCAAGCCTCGTGCGAGATTACAAACCGTCACCCCGCATATACTTCACCTCGATCAGAGCTTGACTATGTCCATGTGCACCACCGTGCAGACGGTGTTGAACCCGATGTTGAACCCGAGATGGACTGGATGGACTGGATTGGCGATCGTCTCACTCATCCAAGAGGGCCAAAAATCCCTCGGCCGCGAGATCGTGGTGATGAGCGATGCCAAAGAAGACGAGGTAGACGATGGCTCAGACACCTGGGAAGAGGAGCGAGGTAGCCAACCTGTTTCATCGGTTGCCGGTCCGTCTAAATTCCCGTCGTGGCTCTGTCCGGTCACTCCGCCGGACACACAAACCCCGTGACATCCCCCTCCCACCTTCCTACACCCCCTACCCTGTCTCACCTCCCAGCAGCGCGCCTCCGCGAAAACGCCTGTTTGAGTCTGACTCGGTTCACCTCTCGCCTGGACGGTCAACGGCTGTATCGAGTACATCCCGCTGGAGTGCGCGCGGAACGTCGGTCGAATCGGACGCGTTCGCGCCCATCGTCTCGAGTTTTAAAGAGGACGGGAGTGTGTGGCAGAGTCCTGAGCTTCGTGAATCGATGGAGCGGGCTCGTGCATGACATTTGCAGAGACGGGTTCAATGACCCCTACCTGCTGCTTCGTCGTCGACTTTTTTCTCTTCCCATTCTTGAAAGCTGATGCTTTTTTAAATTGCGATGCTGCGAACTACTTAGCACCTACCTACACACAGACAAGCAAGCAATGCTGGCTCATATGTCGTGCGTTACAATCCAAATCGCTCTCGTTCGTTCTTTTCTTCACTTCTTTTTATCTCACGAAGTATGTTTGCTAGCAAATGATTGTATGACGTAGTATCCAAGTTGGTATCTATTCAGACGCACGGCCAATATTCGGATTCTTGTCAGTGGCGTAACCGCGACCTGCCGGCAGATGTTGCTGGACTTGTGGAGTGATACGGTGTCGCTTTCAAGTCTTCGAACGGCAACAGCTCAAATTCTCGGTATCAATATTACAGTGCACCTACGGTCACTTGATCCCGTTCAATTCCCAGTGAGAACAGGTGACCGGCCTGGGTAGTATATGCCGGTACAGGAATGGTGATGCTTTTACCAGTTTCGTCAGGGAAGTGCTGGTTTGCTGATGTGTTTTGATTGTAAGTTTCAAAACCAACCATCATTCAGCACAGCGGGGAACTCACATCCTCTTCCTTCATAGACGTCCGACCAATGCCCACTCCACTCCACAGTAAAACATCCGGCCGGTAAGTGTCTGAGTAACCTCAGGTAATGCTTCCGCAGTGACCACTGGATCTCCGAGTCGCATATCCCAATACCGCCCATCCGTTTCCTGTGTATGAAGTCCAAGATGATCCATAATCAACTTGAAGGGTCTCATGAGTGTCACCATTGACCATAATTTTCTCAATGCTGCAGGTAACTCACGCCGTGACTGGGTCACATCTCCAGTTCTCAGCCATATACCTCCGATCAATGTGCATCATGATGGCACCACTAAGAGGCATTCTGGATCCACTCTCTGGCCGCACATCGCTCCACGTGGTGATATTTAAGACTATTCTCGAGCTGTTGTGCTCCTCCCCCCATCATACGTTATGGACATGGTCGTCAGGTTTTTACCCTCAGCAAAGTATCGTTCATTCGGCAGGACGGGTTCGTCTCTACCGCACGATGTTATTTTTCTATCCCGGATGAACACGACGCTCCCGCCGCAAGACTCAGTTAACGAAGGTAGGCAAGCCTGTGGAAGTGTTTCTAAAGTTACCTGTCACACTCACATCATCGGTCAGATGACCATGCTGACAGGAGGCGTCGTTTTCGCTTGCACGTCCTGTGTTACTTCCTGCATGCTTTCCTGGTTGCTCTTCACATTGTCCTGCTCGTGATATCTGCATCGAATCACGCGGAGCATCAATTCACCATCCCATTCGACAATGAGGTGTTCATGGTTGGATTAAGTGGTGGGCTGCAAGCATTTTACATCGTACGTCATGCGGTGAACGTAACCTTGAAGTTCGTATTGGAACGGGTTGGTTGATGCACCATCAGGCTTACACTGCCCTACTGGTCTTTATCACGCAACGCCTAGCATTATCGGCCACCTTCTCGAGTCCAAAGAAGCTCACGCAGATTCACGATATATGCAGTGCTTGGAGTGGCCTTGGTGCTGCACTGAACACTCTCTGGTTGCAAACCAAAATTCCCTCGTCGGTATCATCGGTCGTCCTTGTGACGATGTACTTTACCTGCAACTCTGTGCTTCACGTGGCGTCATCGACTGTAATGCAGCTTCAGCCATTCAATGTCACCGTGACCAGGACGATCCCAGCAGTGAAAACCTGGCCTGGCCCAACTGTTAACCTCAGCTCACTGGACTGGAACACAGCTGTTGTCCGCCTTCTTCCAACCTTGCAAAACGCATATGGCAATATAACCAATGGATTAGGTAACAATGTTCTACATGATATTCCGACACAGAGTTTCGTCAATGCTATGGTCAACGCAACTGTGTTGAACGCACACTGTGGTCTACTTACAAACACATCCATTGTCCAAGATATGGATGGAGCAAAACCAAGGATCAATGTTTCAATGACAAATATGGACCCTTTTACCATCACTGTTGATCCAGCACCATGTAAGATGATTTAAAGTTGGGTGGTGAATCTTCAAAGCTGATGCATGATTCCAGTATTGAATGAAATCTTCCTCTCATCTGTCAGATTTCATGTACACTTGAATGTTGTAACCAACTGACAGACATCCAGTGTGCACCTTTAAATCCACAGTCACAAGTCTGCCATAAATTTATCCTTTACCTTGTCACAGCAGCAATGCAGATCAATGGATCTGTGAATGACATCAGCCCTGTCTATTTGGATGGATTTTATGGTAAATGATTGTAGTGATATAGCCCTAACAACTAAAGTGGCTTTATTCCTTTCAGGTTCTTCTTCTCAGAATATCTCAACACCCATGTACTTTGTTGCATGCTCTTTGGATGACTCAACACACACAGCTACCCTTGGCCCCTCTGGAAATCTGCTCACCTTGGGCAACCAGCCAATGGATGTGGCTTGGTCAACCTTTTCACCTAGTGATAATATGGGCATTACTGCTGGAGTTTGTCAATTCTACAAAATAGATGCCCACTGCTAACAGATCTGGATAGATTTCCAC
>JBBPRQ010000984.1:0-11299 GCA_038093095.1 Boletus insuetus | reverse complement strand
CCGCTTTTCACCCTCAGACTGATGGACAGACTGAGCGAATGAATCGCGATTTGCAACAATATCTTCGCTTGTTCACCTCAGAAAAACAAGATGAATGGGCCCATTGGCTACCCATTGCTCAGTTCTCGTACAACTCAAAGCGACAAGCTTCTACACAGAAAACCCCTTTCTCTGTTACTCAAACTTATGAACCCCACATTGGGTTTGAGCAACACGCAACAAAAGCACCGGCTGCAGAGCAGTTCGTGACTTCTATTGCTGATGTTATCACACAGATGAAATCTAATCTTGAGAAAGCACAAACACGAATGAAGATCCAAGCTGACAAGCATAGATCTGCTGTGCCAGATTATGCTGTCTCTGATGAAGTTTGGCTTTCCATGGAACATCTTAAATTAACTTGCGCTTTGAAGAAACTCTCCGAGAAATGGCTAGGACCTTATGAAATCACAAAGTTGATCGGTCCTAATGCAGTTGAACTGCGCTTACCCAAATCCATGAGAATTCACCCAGTTGTGAATATCTCTTGCGTAAAACCCTACAAAGAACGTCTCGATGGTCAACCCACTTTCCGGCCAGGACCTGTAGAGGTCACAGAGGAACGTGATGTTGAATATGAGGTTGACTTCATTGTCGACTCTCGATGGAAAGGCCGTCGCCTTGAATTCCTTGTTCATTGGCAAGGATATTCAGAGGACGATCGTACTTGGGAACCCGAGTCTAATCTTGGAAATGCTCGGACAGCTATTGACAAATTCCATGCTGCTCATCCGAATGCTCCGCGACGCATCCGCATGACAACATTCGAATTCTTTGATTTATTCCACCATTGTGGCAAGCCCATATCTGAAGTGCCAGAAAACCGTCTTCCATTTGATCGACTTGACGTTGATTGAATGCCCTGGGTTGTCGACAGGGTAAACAACGCATTTACAAATCACTTCTGGTTGAGCCTTGCTCCCACAATGTCTTTTGCTCTTGTCCTCGCTTCTGTCTACTCATTCCTCACTTATGTCTTCCCCTATGGTCGTCTTCGATATGTCACTCCCCTTCCATGCACATTTCCTCGTCGCACATGCTTTGATGAACCAGAATTCATCGATACCTTTGGGGATTCCACTGGTAATTGGTCCGGCGCCCCCGGTCCCACTTGGGATGAACTTCCTGGGTTTACAGACGACGCAATGTGCAACACCGAATTATGGAATATGGTATATCATAATAACAGCGAGGTGTTCACTGAACACAATACAGCCTCCATTTGGGGCGACGCTGATTGGTCTGATGAAGAATCAGAAGATCCCATACTGGATATGGAAACATCGGATCCTGGAGATCCCTTCCTTCATGAAAACGACTTTGGTTTAGTCCATGCCCCTGGCTTTGATAGTCACTTTGATGACGATGGATGGCCTCTTGGTCATTGGACTTGGGATAACCCTCGGCCCATGAGTGATGCTTGGCCACTCACTATGGACCCTGACCCCCTTACACGTCGTCTCTTATTGCTCTGGCATGCTTCCATCTGTTGGCCTGATGAACCACCACCTCCTTAGTCAATCAGGATGCTTGACTTTAGACAGGGGGTAGTGTTACATTCCCCTATTTTTCCCATATTTTTCCCTATTTTGCTAGGCTTTATTTCAACAAGAAAAGACACAAGTGTCGCATCCACTACAGACACACTACACTTCTTATCCTAATGCTCCACTTGCTTACTTTCCCATGCAAGCCACTACTCTCCCACGATACTGATCTACATGGCTATGCACTCTAGACAAACACATGGTATGTCACATGACTAGTCACGTGACCTTATCTATGACTCATAGCACAGGTATGCTTATCGTCCTATAGCATTAACAACTCTTATCATAGTATAGCCTTAGCCAATAGCGTATGTAACTCTTATCTCGCACAGCCTGGTCCGTGCACATGTACTAGTAGTATAAATACTAGAGCCAAAAGACCAAGACACCCCAGTCTTGTTCTCTTGGAGTTTTCCCAAACTACCATCGCACTTGATCCATCCCTAGTACTCTTGGTTCTCAAACACTAGACCCTTCGGTGGGTTTGGTCGTTTCAAATCTCACCCACGAAGCTCATTTTCAGCAGTCACGGGCTCAGCAGTCACAGGCTCATCCAAGGGCTTGGTTTCAATATCCAAGTCAGGCTCCTGTGCCCCCTTGGATGCTGGAGATGCCACATCATGTCTATCCTGTCGTCCAGTTGTCCATGCTTTCTTTTGGTTCACATCAAAGCTATCATCAGTGCTACCAGGCTCTTTATGCTTTTTTGGTTCCCAGCATTCCTTAAGTAAGGCCTTGGCTTTGTCAGTCATCTTTATGACACATTTGGGCACTGTCGAGGTTTTGTCAGGTTGCATGGTGGAGCTGACTGTTGGGTGTCATGTAGTATTATAAAGCTGGTTTGGTGTCGTTTTTTCAAGGTGATAGAGCAAGCTCCAATACAGTATCTGAGTCACATATAGTTTATTTCCAGTATATGCTATGTCAGGGACAACTTGAAGGCTCATATGGCCATTTCAAATGTTGTGCATTGACCATGTTTGCAGCTGTACCCCTTGCAAGAGTATGGATATGGGTATGCAGAGATATACCTGCACCCACACCCAGCAATACCTGAACCTGTGACCCGCGCAGGTTACACATACCCATGCTATTGTCTAATCTGGCTGGAGCTAATACCACCAATGAACAAAGGAACAATTGGCTTGATTCAGATCTCCAGGCAGTTGGAGTCATCACACTATATATGAAAGATGACCTTTGCACCTCTGAAGAAAGTATATGATGCTAACAATGTCTCGTTAGCTAAGAAGACCTTGGATACCCTTAAGGCTTTATATGCTTCCACAGGCCCTACTAGGTAAAGGAAAAGCTCATGCTCATGAAGTGACTCATGTCACTGACACAGTTTCCATGGTCATTGACATTTCATTTCAGATTCTGATTCTGATCAGACAGTGAAAGGGCTTACTGCACAGGTTTTGGATCTAAGAACACAAAATCTGGATGAAGAAATCTTGGATTGGGGTGATAATGATAGTGATGAACAACCCATCATGAAAATTCCTTGCATCTTCAACTAAGTCCTTTTGATCCAGGGTCCTCTAAATCCACTCCACAGATAGAGGTACCTAAAGACAGGTGGACGAAGAAGAAGAAACAGGTAAAAGAGGTTTTATTTCATTCTGGATATGGTTTTTATGGAAATCCAGATTGGGATTCAATCACAGGAGAGTGGAAATCCGGTCTACCATCTGGTTGTCTTCTTGAATTGGAGTCAACCACATGATGACAAACTATGCTACTCTGACCCTACCTATTTCCAAACTGAATGTGATGGCTATTGTTCCTGTTATCTTGCATGTGTTACTATTAAGGAAACATATAAGGATAAATGGATGGTGGATTTGGGATGTTCTGATCACCTAACTCCTTTCCTTTCTGATTTCTCTTCATGAGCAGATATCAAAAGAATGTGCCAAATTGCAGATGGATCTCAGGTTCTGATGTATGGACCTAGAACTGTGGTTCTACAATATGACATTGGACAGCATGAATGGAATTTCATTCTCACTGGAGTTTGGTACACTCCTGCTGTCAAACATCAATTATTATCCATTGTGGGTTTAGTTTCCCAGGATTTTTGATGTGAAATAGGTGCTACCACTCAAATTCTGGACAAAGAACAGCTGATACTACAAGGTCTGCCAACCTCTCTCTGATCACAACAAGCTTCATTGGATTCAGTTGACTATGATTACTCTCTCTGCTGCTTGTCTTGCCTTGTCTAGAAAAGATTCTCACTCTTTGTGGCATCTCTGCTTTGGACACTGTTCAGATAATGTGTTCTCTCATGGTTCTTCCTTTATTGATGGGTTACCATCTATGGCCCCATCCTCATCCACTGCTTCCTGCTGTGGTTGCCAACTTGGCAAAGCCCATCAGCACCCCTTTACTCCTTCTGATTCCAGGTCCACTTGTCCCCTTGCATTAATTCACATGGATCTTTAATGGATGGGCAGAACGTTTCAATTGTACCATCCTAGAAAAGGCTGAAGCTATGAGACATCATGCTTGCCTTCTGCCCATCTCCTGGTAGAACAGTGTTGAAACAGCCTTACATATCTATAATTGTCAGCCTATGAGACAATTACAATAGAAACCACCAATCTTATTATGGAATGGAAAGAAACCAAATGTGTCTTACTTCCATGTTTTTAAAAGCCATGCTTATTTATGTTTTCATTCCAAAAGATATTCAGGCAAACAAATTATCTCCGAAATCTGAGGCTATGACATTTATTGACTATGAACATGGAACTAAAGGATATTGTTTTTGGTCTCCAAAATGACAGAAGATTGTAATCTCTTCTACTGCCACATTTGATGAAACAGTCTTTCCACATTGTCCACAAGATAGACTTCAAGACAAACCACCTACTCAAAACAATGCACAACAACAAGACCTTGAAGATAGTTCTGATGAAGATGATGGTCTTCCACCACAACAAGAAAATTTGGATCAACAACTTCACAGTAATGTTCCAAATCCCCAACAACCAAGGAGGAGTCTGATCTCAGAAAACCAGCCACCTCCAGCACCTCAAAGGAATCAACCTCCTTTGGATCCTCCTAAGCAACAGCAAAGACCACCATGTCCAGCTGTTTCACCTCAAGCACCACATCCTCCACCACCTCCAAATTGGAATTATCCAAGAGAAGAGTTTGACTTTCAATGATCTACTAGAGTATAACAACCAGTTGTTAGATCTAACTCTGCATATGGAGTTAGATCTCCAGTAGAAATCAAAAATGCAATCTGAAATGAATGAGACTTTGTTTATCATGTAATGAATTAGGATAGAGGGGGAGACCCTCCACAACCTCAACCTGATTACCAAATGCAGGAGGAGCTTTCTCCAGTTGAGGTACCATTACTGGATATGCATATAATGATGATGAACCCACAGTCAATTTTTCGAATGTATTCATGACAAAGATCATGGCACATGCTTTCAGTGCCAACAATGTTCCTTCTCATTATAAAGACATTGGTAAATTATCCGCTGATGAGCAAGCAGAATGGCAAAAAGGAACTGATGAGGAAATACAATCACTCAAGGAACATAATGTTTGAGAACTTGTTGATCTTCCGCAAGGTCGAAAACCTGTTAAAGCTCGATGGGTATTTGTTGTCAAAAGTGATGGTCACAAAAAGGCTGGCTTTGTTGCAAAAGGTTTTACACAAGTCTATGGCATTGATGTTGAAGATACCTTCTCTCCAGTCACATGCTTTGAAACACTCCAACTACTCCTATCTCTCGCCAACATGAAAGACCAGGACATTGAGGCTCTTGATGTCAAAACAGCTTTCCTCTATGGTAAACTCAAGAAGGAGATATACATGAAACAACCTGAAGGATATCTTGAAAAGGCCAGGAAAAGAAAGTTTGTTGTCTCCTTTAAGCCATTTATGGTTTAAAACAAGCTTTTCTTTGCAATGGAACAAAGAATTACATAAATCTTTATTGAGTTTAGATTTCACCAGATCAAAAGCTGATCCTGGTGTTTATTATTTATTCTCAGGAGAAAAGTGATCATTATTGTCATCTATGTCAATGATGCACTCTTTTTGGACACAAACTCCAAACTTCTCAAAGGAAAGAAGAAAGCCTTTATGAAGATTTGGGAATGTCAAGATCTTGAACCTGCAATAGAATCTTTGGGAATGCATATCACTCATTATTGCAAAAGCTGGATTCTTACTCTTGATCAAATCTCATATGCTGAGAAAGTAGTCAAGAGGTTTAACATGGATAATGTGAAATCATGTTGCACCCCATTATCTACAGATTACAATCCACAAGTCATTCTTCATGAATTGACTCATGATCTCCAATCACAATACCAATCAGTCATTGGATCCTTACTCTACATCATGCTTGAAACAAGACCAGATTTAGCCTTTGCTGTTATCAAGATGTTGCAGTTCTCTGCAAATCCATCTGAAGATCATTTGAACCATGCATTATACATCATATGATACTTGGCTTCAACCAAGGATCTTGTACTGGTTTTTAATGGGTCAAAGTCTTCTGGACTTTTGGCATTTTTAGATTCAGATTGGGCCACTGATCTTGAAACACAACAATCTACAACAGGCATGGTCATTTTCCTTGCAGATGATCTGGTATTCTGGGTGTCTAAACAACAGAAGGCAGTTGCTCTTTCCAGTACTGAAGCTGAGTATATGGTAATGTCTGACACTACTCAACAGATCTCTTGGATTAAATCCTTGTTCTTTGAAGTTGGATTCTTCTTACCACAGGTTCCACTTTTCATCAATAATCAAGGTGCTATCTTTCTAGCAAGAAATCCTGCTCAGGAACATCATATGAAACATATTGAAGTCCAGCATCATTATATTTGGGAATGTGTTGAAGAACACAAAAAGATCAAATTGTTATATATTCCTACTCAAGAACAGCTTGCTGATCTATTCACCAAGAATCTAGCAGCAGATCATTTTGAATCCTTATGATCAGGAATCAAACTCTTGATATACAAATCATCTCTATGAGGAGTGTCGAAAATCATAGATTCAGGTCTAGCCTTTCTCTTATCTTTCTTATCAACAATCTAGACTCTTATCTATGATATGCCATGTTGATGATTACTAACCATTAGTAAGACCAGCCAATGTATTACACCTCAGGCAAGCTTGGATAAGTTTGGACATCTTGGTTGATCCATAGTCTTAAACAAATTCTGCCTTAGGAAACGAAAAAGTCATCAATAAATATTGTTTAACATATTCTGAAAATATATTTCACTCAATCAAATAAACTTATCATTCCATAAGAGGAAGAATAATTTAGCTACATATATCCAAAACAATAACTTTGAGTCTGTGCCACTAACATATTTTAGCACTTATTCTAAATAGAATATTTATTATTTTCATATAACAGAGGCAGCATCTGCTGCCAGGTATGTCCATGAAACATATTGAAGACCTAATCCTAACTTGGGCATGACAACCTAGTTTGAGCATGAGAAAAACACATATTTGGACTATGTTACAAGAGTAGTTTTTAAATACATATTCGTCAATGGATTTCAACTCTGTTGTGAAATGTTATGAGGGGTCCACTCAGGGGTCCACTCAGGAGGCTGGTCAGAGGCCAGTCAGAGGGCATGAAAAGAACTAGCTCCAGTGATAAGACTCCTAGAGATATATATCAGGTCAACATCACGGGTGTAGATGATAGCACTTACAAGCAAGGGTAACTCAACATCCATGAGCACAGAGAGAAAAGTGTGTTCCCTGGTGGACAAGCCCCTAACCCACCCATCATCATACCAATTTCGGGGAAGTGAGGAGATTGCCTTTGCTCGAATATTTTTCTTGTATGGTTCAAAGTGGTGCAGGAGTGAGGTATTCCCTAGATGCAAGCATATGTTCTCTTCCCTGACTGAGGGCTCGTAAGTGTCCACAGTATGGAACAGCTGTGTGATGTGAGGGCTTAGCCATGGGATTTCAACATGTCGCACAGATTTTAGACCAACACCTGATGGGGTGTCAGTTTCATCCCCACTCATTACCCTCCACACCTAGCTGTTCAATAATTTTAGAGATCACAGCCCATTTTTTAGGATCATGGAAACAATTATTCCAGGCAATCCTTTGCCGTCTCCGAAATGTCTAGAGGTGATTCAGTAGATATCCATAAGAAAACTTGTAACATACACCATGTTTCTGAGCTGTGGACCTGTCATTCTTCAGCTGCACTGCTCATGTAGCATGTTGCTTCAAGATGACATCCTCTCATTGCTCATTTGAACAGAATTCAACTGCCGCCTCCTGTCTATAGGATTGAAGGGTCCAGGATAGCTTCTGCAAGCAGATAGAAGAGAGGGCATTGATGTGCATGATCTCATTGTTATAAACGATGGTGGGATATGTTCCTGCCTTGATCTTTGTCTGGAAGTCAACTGCTAACAAGCGAATCATCTCTTGGTTCCAGGGTGACAATTTCAAAGAGCTTCGCCAATCAATGGCAACATTGTTGATGACTGGGGGGAAACTACAGTCTTGAATGAATGCTGTAACCTGGACAGAAGAGGCTTGTGTGGGGATTTGTTGTTTGGATGATTGGGTGATCATCACACCCTTCTCTACCATATATGTCCTACATGCCAATTACAAAATATTCAGTGGGGACCAATGTTGTGGCTTCAGCACAAGACATACATGTAAGAAGTTCTTGTGGCCACAAGGTCCAGGCTTTTTTCTGCCTTTTGGGTGGTTTCATGGTTGGTCCTTATTCATTTCATCATCACCTTTCCAACCATCACCTCTGGAATCCACCTGAGTGAATGGACCTTAAGTAGCACATGAACTCTTAGCAGCATGCTCAGATCCAATGGAAGTAATCTTGGCATCTCCGGCACCTCATGGACTGTTGAGTCAACTATTTGAGCAGAATTCAAGGAAAGCTGCTCTGTAACAGCACACTTGATGACACTTTGGAGAGACTCGGGGACTCACAATGGTCACCTTGGAGTAGTTGTAAATAGATTTGATTGTGTTGAGGGAGAGGGGGGGCCAGGCAGATCAACCTCCATGGAACAAGGTTGGTCGTCTTGATGGTGCTGTGGGATTGTTGCTGGAATTTTATGGGTCACCAGTTCATTGGTGACAATGGGAGCACCAGAGAGGGGGTCAAGCAATATGGAAGGCTGAGAGGTGAGCACAGTACTAGCATTGACAGGAGCACCAGAAAGAGTGTCAAGTGATATAGAGGAGTTCCGAGAGGCAAGCATGGTAATGGCATTGACAGGAGTGCCAGAGAGGGGATCAAGTGAGGCGAGCACAGTACTGATGTTGACAGTCATCTCTTCCTCATCAGAGGATTGTGGATGTCTGTTCTGATGTCTTCACAGATGAAATGACCCTAAACACCACTGCATTAGCTAACAAAACAGATGTTCAAAGGACACTGGAAACAAACCTGGCATAGGGCTCAAAGAGTGACTACTTCGAGCACACACATATCCTTCTTTCCACCAAGCTCAACCATGAGTTGAGGGTCAGGACACAGCCATCACATACGGTGACTCGGATGTGGTCTCAGAATCGAGACCATTCTGTCAGATCCTTTAAGGATTTCAAAAAAAGCAGAATAGCAGAGGTACTTACAGACTGAGTAGTGGGCTGTAGAGGACTAGGAGGGTTCATTTGCATGCTCAGGGTAGTTGAGTTATTCATGGTATTGTATATCTGAATTTCAGTGGAAGGGGTGCTACAGGAGGTAGTTGGGCTGTTGTTGAGCACCTGTGGAGCACTGAGAGCAACAAGGCCAGCAGTGGTCTGATTTATCTGGACATTGGTGGATGATGCAATAGAGGAGATAATCGGGCTGTTGTTGAGTATGTGAAGGGCAGTGTGAGCGATGAGGCCAGTAGTGGTATAATTCATCTGGGCTTCAGTGGGCAGGGCCACAGAGGGGGTCGTCGGGTTGTTATTGAGTACCCAAGGAGAAGCAAAAGTGATGAAGCCCATGGTGGTCTGATTCATCTGGGCTTTGGTGGGCAGGGCCGCAGAGGGGGTAGTCGGTTTGTCATTAAGTACTTGAGGAGAGGTGATGGTGATGGAGCCTGCAGAGGGGATAGTCGGGTTGTCATTGAGTACCTGAGGAGAGGTGAAGGCAATGGAGCCTGCAGTGGTCTGATTCACTTGGATTTCAATGGGCAGATTGGTAGAGGTGATTTGGCTGTCATTAGAAGAGCTGAAGGCGATCAGATTTGTCTAGACTTTAGTGGGAGGAGCACGATGGGATGGTGAGGAGGAAGGATGATAGAATCCATGTCGATAGGATTTAGAGATGATCCAGGCATTGGTGAGGGCGATGCCTGAGCATCCTTGTTATATCTACCAGAGGTAGGGTAGGGTGTGTCTGCACATGAGCAGTTTCGCAATCTTTTAGCAGGGCCTGCCACAGCTCATGCGGCAGAAGATGGGAGCCCAAATTGAATTGTTGCCTTAGCCCACTTGAATTTATGAGAACCTGTGGTGGGTGACGGAGAGGTGGGGAGTTTGTGGGTAGGGAGAACAATGTTGTCAGAAGGCGGGGTGGTGGCTCCGAGAAGGGGGATTGTGGCGAGGAAGTTTTGAACCTCATCGGAGGACGTGGGGAGTTCTGAAAGACTTTGGGGGTAATTATCGCTGCTAACTCCTCCATTGCCACCATCAGTTGGTCCTGGGGTAGTAATGTGAGAGGCTGGGGTTGGTGGAGGTGGCACCAGGATGGGCATGCAGGAGGCAGTTCAATCGGTTGAGGCGGACCCTGCGTTACTACTTCCATCCTCCCTTCTCCTAGATCCATCAACCTCATCCCGGGCCCAAGTGTCCCAATCCCATGGGTGATGTTCGTTGTCGTTGAAGTAGTATTGTTGTAGGTTGGCGGGGAGTGTGTTAAGGATTGGTTGAAGAATATGTGTGAATATGGGTCTGGGAAGTCCTCGGAACACGTTGTCAAATCCATGGTTGTGGAGTGCATTGAGAATCGCGTCTCGAGACTCGTGGATGGACTGTTCCATGGCAGTGGTGTAGACAGGCAAGGTCCCATCTGGGAAGAGTTGGGCGTGGAGAGTATGGGAGGTGGCATAGGTATGGAATATGCCCACCAAGGATTGGAGTATGGGAATATCCCGGTAAGCGGGAATGGACAGTAAAGCAATGGAGGCAGCGGCATTTTTGATGACGGCGCAATAGAGGATTCTGCGAGAGCGGGTTGGAAGTCGGTGGATATGGACAGGGATGTCGGCTGGGATGATGTGGACATAGGACGCGATTGACAACATGTAGCGGAGCTAGGGCTCAACACTTAAAACGACGAGAGTGGTATGCGGTGGTTATTGTAACGACCCTTGGTCTTCAATGTAACAATACCTTATCCCAACTGTATCTTATGGAGGGACTTGATATTGAGCTCGTAGGATATGTGATCCTAGACAACAGAGTATGATAACAATAGTAGGATTGTGGTGCCCTATAAGGGACTTCAAGTAAAGGGGAAAACAACAAGATGAATAAGACTAAGGTCTGTACTACTATAAGTACAACTATATATACTATGAAAGACTGTGCACAGACCAAGCTATGCTAGAGGCTATACTGACCATAAGTAGTTAATAGTGTGGACACTGGGTACCATGAGGCGATAAGAGAGATATGGCTGCCACGGTCGACGGACATGGCTCAAAAA
>JBBPRQ010000983.1:0-11304 GCA_038093095.1 Boletus insuetus | reverse complement strand
TATCGTCACCTCATGCTTTTCCTCTTGACTCACTTTCCCTTATCAACCAATAGCAATAACCGCTCTTATCTAGAGCCTATAGCATAAGTCCCTCTTATCTCTCTTATCGCCTCATGGTACCCAGTGAACACACTATTAACTACTTATGGTTAGTATAGTCTCTAGCATAGCTTGGTCTGTGCACGGTCTCTCATAGTATATATAGTTGTACTTATGGTAGTATAGACCTTAGTCTTATTCACCTGGAGTTTCCTCTTGTTCATTACTTGGATTTCCCCTTCATTGATATACATCCTCTGTTGTCTCTAGGATCACATATCCTACTATTGATTAGACTCACAACATCACAAGGTTCCTTCGAAAGGTATAGTTGGAACAAGGGTTGTCACAGCCAAACCCCCGTGCTGTCCCTTCCGAGCTCATTTCAGAGCCATCTCAAACTGATATACTTCCCGCCTCCATACTTGCACAGCGTTGTCCAGCATGCTTTGGAGGGACCAAATTTGAAACTGCTCTAGATGATGGTGGTGATATACATGTTGCCACCAACGGGAATTTCCATCATCGACATCGCTGTATGGCAGGTGACAGTCCTGCCTTTTATGATCCCTCTCATTTCCTTTCCAAGGAGCAGGTAGATGCCATGGGAGATCGCATTGCGAAGGCATGGAAGAAGCCTGCCAAATCCTATCAGCCGATTGTTCCAGATGAGGCGATAAACGAGTGTGAATCATCTTACGAAGCAGCCGACGGACACAAGGAGAAGGCTGCCACCGTATGGCTCTCATATGTCGTCACAACATACCTCTGTTTTTTGCAAATATCGACACTGCTGGCGAGCAACAGAAGTTCCCCCTGGCTCTCATACATCACTTATTCACCCTGCTTCCTCCGCAAGCAACTGTTGTTGTTCTCTATGATGTTGGTTGTGTATTGGCATGCACTTTATCCAAGGTAAGTGTCAGCATGTGTAATTCGCCTGCGGACGCTAAGGGGATTGGTTAGTATGACATCCTCCCTGCAGACACTGTCCAATGGCTTCGCTTCGCTACCACAGCAATGCATGCTTACGGACACGAATGGGCTTGTCAGCTCACGTTCAACCCCACCTCACAGAAGGTCTAGGCCTCTCGGATGGAGAAGGCACTGAACGCTTGTGGTCCTGCATGATCAAATTGATTGGAGTTGGACGTTCATCATCAGTAAGGTGATGACAAGTATTCCCTTTTCCATGCTTTACTAAACATCTGATGTGTGTAGCATCACCGCCGCATTTGGATGATCGACCATCAAGCAGCCGCAGTTGGTTACGAGATGAGAGCCAATCTTGGTGATTGGATCAAACACCGCCTTCAACGTGGGGTCCAGGAACAAGGTGAAGCTGCCTGTCAACAAGTGGACGAAAGCAGATGGGATATCCAAGAGCTCCGAGTACAATGGAGGTCGCAAAGAGCTTCTCAGATGTCCGTTAGAGCTCGTGTGTACAACTTTTTGTTCCCCTTTCCCCCTCTGACCTTTCCATTTTACAGACACTCCCAAGCGCCTCAAGAAACAGCTTGACATGGTCATTTCGCTTCAGTCCGACCTTGATGCCACCGACAAGGCTCTGCAGGCTGCAAGAAGTGCGATTGAGAAGGACGAACTATCCCATGAAGCCCTTGACGTGCTTTCCGGCTTGGAACGCACACATGAACGCTTAATGTCAAAAGTGGACAGTCTCTATGCGTCACTCAACATCCAAGATGAGTTCCCGGAGCTGAAACAAGTCAGTTTTGACTTCGTCAGACTTCTCCTTCTCGCTCGCGATCTAAAGATCAATATTCGCAAGTGTGCTGTGGGTTCTTTCTTTGAATGGGACAGACTCGATCAAGCAGTTGGAGGCAGGCAGAAGCCTCTCGGTATCTAATTAAAGCATGTATCTGTCACAGAACTAATTTTACCTTTCTAGGCACGAAGCTTCATCAACAAACTCACAAAGTGATTTCAAAACACCAACCCGCCCTACTGAGTGTGATCCGCAAGTTCAATGCGTATTGCATGCAGCTCGAGCTGCTGTATGATCTGACATGGTTAATCCCGCTTCCCCACCCTCTCCTGACAAAACTCGCTGAATTACACAATGATCAGATGCTTATGGAGGACGTGTGGATCACCCCGTCAACCGGAAAAGTTCCGTCATGGATGGAAGACAAGAGTGTCCGTCACGGGATCCACGGGATGCTCAAAGCCAACCAATGTACTGAGGAACAGCGCCGTCTCGGCATCGAAGCTGACAATCTCTGGCACTGGTATGGCGAGGAACTTGCAGCCATTGAGCTTGCATTGCGCACACCCGGCAGTAAGTGGCCTTGAACACTATTATGAATGACACAAACAACCACTAGATGAGATGTTTTCATTGTTACTTGACCAACAGCACACACATCTCCTTTCTCTAAAGACACGATGGGCTAACCCTCTTGCATCTCTGTTGCACTTTGAAAGTTGCACTGAGGAAGCCCTTTCCTTGGCAATAACTCTCGCCGGTGGTGCGGATCTCACATTCCTAACATGGATTATGCCGAGCACCCCCCAGGCTACTTCTGTTATTCCAGAAGTTCAAGAACCTGTGCACGTGCCACCGGAGGAGTCCTCAGAGGGAGAAATTGATATGCTGCTGGCTGATTACCTCGCTGAAGAAGCTATGGAACCCGAATTAGGGCTCGAGGATGACATTACCCCAGCCCCAGTCAGGATCATATGGGAACTACCACCGGTGAGTTGGATCATCTTCATTCGATTGCAGTATTTTCAATCTACCCAGAACCTCACCATTGACCACACGCCAGTAATGTTGAGGCACAATCCTTCTGACCCTTCTTTGCCACTCATCCGAAAGTTGCTCCCACCGCAGGATAGCTTCCATCGAGTCACCTTCGAAGCGGATGACATTCGGCTTCTTGAGTTGCCCACAGCTTGTCTGAACGATGTTTGTCTCAACGGCTGCATCCCGCTGTTATTTGCAGACATTCAGCCGCTCAATGTGGATCAGTTCGCATTATTTTCCATGTATGATTTACATCGAATTCAGTACAACACCCCCAATCATCACCTCTGGCAGGTGACGAAACATATCCTATTCTGGACGAAGAATATATGGATTATCTCCATCCATCGGCCAGGTGGCGGTGGTCATTGGGTTGTGTGCGTCGCACATATTGTGCGCAAAGAACTCATGCTTTTTGATAGCTTGGGTGAGCTGCGCCCCTGGCATACCAATGTTCAGGTGAGTCCAATGGTGTATTCCCCTTTGCCCTAGTTGACGTGATCCAAGGAAATTATGACCTTAATTTGTCGCCTGTGAGCCATTTCCCTCCAACATGGCATCGAATTCAATCCGGACGTGAGTAGCGAATGGATTGCACGCCCCATCACTGTGAGCTTAATCCTATTCATCTCCATCCCGAGTTCCTCACAGTATGCCAGGTGCAACCCATGCAGACAAACGGGTATGACTGCAGGGTTTGGGTACTCACTGTGGTGGCAGCAGTTCTATGAGGCTTTGATATGACTGGCCTATGCGAGAAGGATATGAAAAAATTTAGATGCTACTTATATAACATGATTTCCTCCCTGTAAATACGAGAAGTATCATTGTTCTGTATCATACGGATTTTTTCCTGCGCACAGCTCCCCGATCTCCCTGTACCATGAATTGATGAGATGTGCTCACCACTATAAGAGGCATTCCGCCATGTCACGGTGCCTTCTAGCATTGATGACATCCTGAGCGTTCCCTGCATGAAACATCTGGGCCCGCTGCCTCAATGCATCCTTCTCTAGGCACATGCGACGTCCCAACATGATATCCCTCATGTTTCTTGTGAAACGAGCCTCAGCTTCATTGTCAGGAGGCACTGGTTGCTGGTATGGTGGATCGTTCTCCCACAGCGTAACTTCTGACTCATCCAAGGCATCAGCGCTGCACAGTGCCTCATGGAACAAGTAGGAGTCCAGCATTGGCAGCTTGGCCAATCTGACCAGGTCCTCAGGGAGCATGAAGAGTGAATCAGATGATTTTAGGGGTAGTTTATCACCCTTTCTCTTCGCATAAGCACGTTGATTCCGAGTAGAGCGCAATAGATGGCCTCTACAGAAAATACATCACTTACATGTCTGCCTTACTATGAGAATTAAGACATACTTGACTGATGTACTATAGGCTTTTCGTTGCACCTGATGAGCTGTATCTCTGTCTGAAGCAGTGAGGTATTTTGCTCTGCATCCCATTGGAAGGCTGAAGCAACCTTTGGCTGTATTGAGACGCTACCTTAACTTTGCGTTAGTACACGATACAATATACAATGTTACAGAGTTACAGACATTGGCTTACCACATTTTTACTTTGGTAACTACTTGGAACAGGTGATAAATAGCCCAGCATACTTTATCTAAGCCTCCAGACCTCCTGATGACTGCCAAACGATGCAGGTGTCATGCATTTGTCCTTTTAGCAGGACTGTTATTCGTGACCCAATTGGCTACCGGCCATACATTGCAGCCTGCACAGCCTCATTACCATACTCTGACTATGAAATTGAGCCCTCAGTGAGCCTCTTGATGATGCCTCTGATGCTCACTTGGAATGTCCTCGCAGTGATCTGTGCGTTCATCCGACCCCTTCAATCCAAGTAAGTAACATTTCACCATCCTTCTGAAATTGCTGTCTAACCTTCCATTTTGCGTCCGTCAGTGCCAGCCAAACAACTCTGGGATGGTCGCCATGGCCTCAGCATGCTTCAAGTATAAGTACAAATGAGTACTCCCCGATGTCGCTCGCGTTGTCGGGACCTCCTTGCTCCACCGCGCAACCTCTGCTGGTACCGTCGAACCTCCTGCACTCTGACCATCCTGTTAGACGTTGAAAAGTGTGTGAGCGAATGTTTTATGATGTTGGTGATGCTGACATCTACACAGAGATGAATAACAAAAGTTTTCAGCCCGAGCAGATTGGCGGTGGATGCCACAGCCCCAGCCTGGTTCTTCAGACCCCCACTAGACTTTGTCCAAGGGTTAGAGCAACTCCACGTGCCAGTGGGGCAGTCCGCCACGCTAATGAACGACATGCCCAAATGCAGTCACCTTCTGGGGGCCATCTCCCTGAGTCTTCACTCTGCGCTGTGGGATGAGCTTTGCCAGCTATTCCACCTAGCCTAACATCCGCACATCCAGCCCCTTGGGATCCCTCCCCTCATGCTTCTGTCCTCACCCAATCCTCAAATGCTCCCTCCTCACGTGCAGGCTCTCTTACCCCAGAAGCACCAGACTCGGATGCATTTCATTCTGCTCCTTGATATTCTTCCCCTTACCCTCCCATTCTCACCCATTGATCCTCTGTTGGTCCCACCTCACATGCAGGCTCTGTAGCCTGTGAAGTGCCACATTCGGCGCTTCTAGAAGCACCCCCTGCAGAGGTACCTGATCCTACTTCATATCAACATTTGGTTGCCATCGTGACCCGTGAAGTGTCTTCATATTCTCTTCCTTTGCAACAAAATTCTGTCCCTCCACCTCTCAGGCCTTGCGCACCCTCAGTGCCTTCTTCGCGACCTCCCTCCGCTGTTCTGGGGGAACACTTCACTGTGTGCGGTAATACAAGTTGCTTTGCTGACAAAGATAGTCCAATCACTGTCCAACCCATCCTGAACATCATTCCCCCTACCCCCAAGACAGCACGTCCTGTTTCCAATCCCCCTTCCTTTCCTGAACCTCTCCCTGATTTGCCGCTTGACCCTCCCACATCGTTTGAACCTCCTCCCCTCCATGATCTCCCTCCCCCTGAGAATGACCTCACCACCAATTTGGAGCCA
This sequence comes from Boletus insuetus, assembly GCA_038093095.1. Lineage (NCBI taxonomy): Eukaryota > Fungi > Basidiomycota > Agaricomycetes > Boletales > Boletaceae > Boletus > Boletus insuetus. Next base: position 5,455 of record JBBPRQ010000983.1, on the reverse strand, counting down.
GAGAGCTCATCCAACAAGACTCCCCCCTCCACTCCTACTAGCGGGCGACAATCAGCTCAAACGAACAAGTTTTTGAAGGAGGGGTATCGAGAGCTCAAAGTGATACTCGAACGGGTGGCTTCGCAGACCAACATGACTCTCACCCAGGTTGCAGAGGCTTGGCATAAAAACGCTGGCCGCATCATCAATGTCCCGAATCACTGGAACATGTATCAGGTATATTTCAAGGCAAATGAAGACGTGGAACGTGCTCGCCTCAGCACTCCGGTGCCAGGACCAGGTATGTAATTATTGTAGATAAACAGTTCTGTGCTGATAAGCCCTATCCAAGCTACGCCTACCCTCATTAGTCGCTGTTACAAGTGATTTGTTGATGATGAAAACAAAAATTGGAAAGAAATTTTGGAGACGTTCAAGCTCATGGAGTTGACAAAGACTCATGAACACACAGTATCTCAACACAGCCATACCTTCAACACCATCCGCTGCAAGCTCTGTCATGTCGTAGGTTATGTCCTTTGCTACTTTGGACATTGACTTATAGTTCTCCAGGCAGATACCGCTGCTGAAAAGCATGGCTTCCAAGTGGCCCTCGTCATGTGTGGCAACATTGTGAATGAAGATGCTTCGCTAGGCTATGCCCACACAACCACCGGTGCTGCTGAGGTATGTACATGGATCCAACAGATGGCTGTTCATTGCTCATGAAATCATTCATCTAGTTTTGGGAAACGCACTGCAAAGCGGATCTGGATACCATCATCGGCCATCTCAAAGCCCATGTCTAGTGAGTAGTTAGCTTGATGCAATTCTTTACATGTGCCTGACGACCCAATTAGTAATGCTACATCCCTTGCAGTAGTGGAGAACGCTTTCAGCAAAGAGGTCGACAAGTGCAGTGGAAGCACTTCACCAGCAACTTGCGATGTGAATCGGTCCGCTGTCCACCCTTCAGCAGAAGGTACTCTCCTTGCTGAGCCTGCCTGGGAGGACGAGAGCGACGACTACACAGACCTCTCCGGAGCTCTCAAGATGCTTCTCATTGAACTCATCAGTAAGTATTCTGCATAGGAATTCTACTTCTTTTATTGCATGTCTACATCTAATCCTATGTCACCTTCAGAAGCGCGCAGTGTGGATGCGTCAAAGTTGCAGGGGAGCAATTTCCCCTGGAAGACACTCCTACCATTCCTGGCATCAAAGGGGCTCATCATGGAAGGATACCCCTACAACATCCTCATGCCCGGACAACGACGCAATTCGGCTGCATGGACCAAGGGGATCAATGATCTTTTGCTTCCTGACAAGCGCCAATTGATTGCGTCCATCAAGGAGAAGCGCCTTACTGTTAGGTTGGTCTGGGATGTCCGTGAACATCGTAAGTGGATTTGCTAGCTGGCAGCACATGTGCTGAAGAGAAGCAGGCGCAATTCAATCCAACACCTCCCCCGTTGTCATCGAAGAGGCTCCACCTGTCTCTGCCCCTGAAGCATATGGCCGGTGGATGTTTGCAAATGGTTCTACCAATCGAAAGGGTCCATCTCGTCTGCTGCCGAGCGTGGCTGCAACAAGGGTCAAACGTACCTCAAAGCCAAAGCCCCGTGACCCTGTTCATGTGCCCACCTCTGAATCCTCTGAGGTGGAAGTTCTCGACAGCCATTCCATCGAGGCCAAACGTACATTGAAGCCCAGGCCCTGTGACCATGTTTGTGTTCCCACCTCTGAATCGTCCAAGGTGGAAGTACTTGAGAGTCCCTCCACTGAGGTTCTGCCTGGCCCCTCGCGCGACACATGCAGACAGCAAGAAAACAAATGCAAAGCATCGGCGGAACCTGGCAAGCGCGCCCGCAAGAAACTCATGGTGGACAACAACAATAGACCAGTGGCTGAGGAGAAACCCCGAGGCAAGACGAAGGTGAAGGCCCAGTCTTCTACGGTACCTGCTGGGCATCGCACGAGGAAGGTCGTGAGCAAGGAGTTTATATCATCATCCGATGAAGAAGGTGAGTCTCTTTCTTTAGTAGCATAGCAACCCCAGTTAATTTATTTTACCAGACAATGTACCTGCTGTCAGTCACACGAAGACTGATTCTGATGGCATGGAGATTGTGTGTTGCATTTCAAGTTATTTTATTTTACATGACGGTGTACCCACTGTCATTCACACAAAGACTGATTCTGATCGCATGCAGATGGTACCCTTGTCTGATGACACTCGATGTCTGTCCATTTCTGTCTCACGTTTCCCCTTCTAACATTTGTTCAGCAGTTACTGAGTTGTCCGATGAGGCATGCAATGGTGAGCGAACGTCACAAAATATGACAAAATAAGCTAAATCCCTCCAAGCCCAGCCTCGGCCTGTCAAATGTGCTCCCCCTGCTTCCGAATCTGAGGATCCTTTCTGTAGTGTGGGCACAGCTGTGGAGGGCGCGGACTGCACGGTCATCGCCTCTCTTCAGAAACCAGTTGAAGGGCCTTCTGAACCTCTCACACCTCCTTCGACGCCATCACCAAAGCGGCTCCACGTGCCATGACCACTTCCTCCTGTTGCCTTGGCACCTCCCATGCCTCCCTCCACCGACATGCTTCAGACACAACATGCTGAGAACCCAACCTCTATCCCTGCCTCCTCGCTCCCCTCTACCTCCTCGCTCCCTCCTGTTCCTTCTGCAGTCACCCCTTCTGCTCCCTCCTTTCCCCCTGCCCCCACATCACTTTTGCCGAACTCCATCCCTCATCCGATGCCTCAAGACCCATATGCAGCACAGGGAGGATTTCCCAATTGCATGAGGCCCACATACCCACCCCAAGATCAGATGAACCATGGGTACTACCAACCAATGAACTATGGCCAGCAGCAAGGGTATCATCCAGGTGACACTGGGGCGAATTCCATGGGGTTCGACCCACGTCAAGTAAATTATCCTGAGATGGCAAGTATGCAAGGAGGCATGGGGCCCTACCGTGACACGGGTGGGGGGAACCTTGGGGTGTATCAACAGGATATGTGGAATACTTACAGCTTTGTCCCCCCAGGCTATGGTCGTGATGGTATGGGCGGGACATATGTCCTGCAAAACCTCGCATTCCAGCCTCCGCAAATGATGTCGGGTGAGCCTCAAGAGGTTCTACCACACCTCCCCGCACCCCCGAGAACCTCTTAGACTTTTGGGCAGCAAAGAGAAGCTGTAGAGCACTTCTTGATGTAGATCTACGTTTTGTTTTGGTATAGTAATAACGCGGTGTTTTCCCAATGAAGCCCCAACTACTCAATGAATTGACCAGTACGTGTCTAGTGATGCTTCTCCCGAGGAGGTACGCAACCCTATCTCCAGTTCTGTATCTGTGCTGCCCACGGAAACACAAGGCGACACGGCGTCTTGCACTTCCTTGATTGGATGATCCAGCACTATAAAACCGTGGCCGCAGAGGCATTCCCCCACTGCCCTCAGTTGCTCCATACACACTGCATCATCTTGCCCACCATGCCTACCTCCTCCTCAAAGCCTGTTGGGAAGTTAGTGGTTGAGCAGGGTCCATCCCACACCCTCATGACCGGTCTAATGACTAACACTTTCGTCTAGAGCTGGTGTTGCGCTTGAAGATGCAGCTGGTGTTGCTCAACGAGGCGGCCATCAATCTCATACAACACTACATAACCAACACGCCAACCCCCACTCCATCTGTTTCACCTGCTTTGTCATGTACCACCGCTCCTGCAGATCCCCCTGATCTCTCGCTGGCATCACTCTCCCTTTGCAATTCACCAGTGAGTCCTGAGACTGTGCTGACAGCTGCTTCCGTTGTGACTGCTGCCGAGTCTGCCTCCGTCCCATTGCCCACTGCTTTTGTCCGACTCCTTTCTGCTTCCGTCGCGCCCACTTCCAAGTCCGCCTCTGTCCCGTTGCCTACTGCTTGTGTCCCAGCCACAGCTTCTACGACCAGGAAAGAGGTCAATCCCTTTGGACCAGTGGATACTTTCGTGCCTGGAGGGCCTGGGCCTGACGGACGTTACCAAGAGATGTACCTGGGGTTTGTATATGACATTCCTGCTCCTGACTTGTCCGGCCCTTTCTATCTCATCACTCGGGGCAAACACGTCGGCATCTTCTCTGGATGGTAAGTAATTTTTTATCTGATGGGTCTTATTGGAATGAACTAACATGTTATCTACCAGGAACTGTGCATGCCCACATGTCAACCATGTCAAGGGTGCATGTTACCATGGAGTGGAGGAGTACGATGTCACCCGAAAGATGATGTTGGAGGCAATCAGAATGGAAGAGGCCTTCTGGATGGCGTAGTTGTGTCTTTAAACATGTGTTGTCCCATCTAAATGATTGTATGCCATCCCTTCGTGCTCCACCAACCTTGCCATCAGGATGAGAAATATATTTTTGTCTTCTAATTATACAGGTTCGAAGGTATGAGTTGTCGAATTCTTTCATCTCACTGGACAATGTAAATCGCTGGCCAAATTACTGTGCTGATCAGATGATCAGATGGGGATCAACTGCAGAAGGCTGAGGAACCCGCGGTCCTCCCGGAGACATCTTGCAAGAACTCGTTGACATGATTGTCATCAAAATCGAAGTCTGTGAACCCCATAAGTATATACACCATGCCTCATTGCACCTCAAAGTCACCTCTCGTGCACCAATCCCCCCTCAAGCTCACCTTGCACACTGCTTCTTCGCCCATGCCAAACACTTTAAGAGATAATACCATTCACCTCTCTCTGTCACCAGGGGTGAAACTCCACTCTGTGTCACTTACATGCACACACGATGGACCTGTGGGACGTACTGCTGTCAGCTATTCTCCATCATATCCAACTTACCCATGTTTACTTCCAGACTTTCAACATCAACGTACAGCAGCCAGAATCGCAGGATGATGAACCTCATCGCTCCACTGCTCGCCTGGACTCCGACGACCCAATGGGCATGTATGAGACAGAGGCAGAACGGCAAGCTCACTTGGCCAATGCAGCACCACAGGTGCCAGTACGAACTTTTTTTTTTCAGGTATTGCTATGTGCCTGACACACGTTCTTTAGATGGCTTCCACTCATTGTAACGCTCGCCCATAACGAAGACCCTAATACCAAAGCTACCAAAGCTACTTAACCTTTGGTACACTTCACTATACCGAACACACATCAACTGTTGTCAAAAACCCTCATGTGACCTTAGTCACATGATCTAGTCACATGACCTTATCTCTCATCTCGGCTATGCACCTCATTGCATCGCCTCATGCTTTTCCTCTTGACTCACTTTCCCTTATCAGCCAATAGCAATAACCGCTCTTATCTAGAGCCTATCGCATAAGTCCCTCTTATCTCTCTTATCGCCTCATGGTACCCAGTGATCAAACTATTAACTACTTATGGTCAGTATAGCCTCTAGCATAGCTTGGTCTGTGCACGGTCTCTCATAGTATATATAGTCG
>JBBPRQ010000982.1:0-11368 GCA_038093095.1 Boletus insuetus | reverse complement strand
AATGGTCACGGGATAAGAGCGTCGAGTCAAAAGTACGACGAGGACTTATAGAACGGAGGGTCGAAGATCAAGGGGACTGGGCTGAGACCAGTAGTTCAAGGGGTTCAAGGATACCTTGTGGGGGCGTCCACACTAGGGTCAAGGGGACTGGGCTGATACCAGTAGTTCAAGGGTTCAAGGGAGGCTGGGCTAGAACCAGCGGAGGATGAGGCAAGAGCAAATAGATTGTACGAAGTACGGGAAGACAAAGGAGCTCAAGCGTGGGGAAACGCTAGAGTGGTATCTACGACTTATATATGTTGGATATACAAGCGTTAAGGGCAGGCATAGAAACGGATAGAAACGGATGGAAGAAATGATGACTAAGTAAATGGAGACCGTCGGGGCGCCGACGGGAGGAACACATGAGAAGGATATGTCATCATAGAAGAAGGAAAAGATAAGTCCATGGAGATAAGACGAGACGCGTCATTGATGCAAAGTAAAAGGAAAAAGGAAAGAATCGTAACAAGTTCCACATAATTGAAGGTGGCCAGCTTTTGCAGCATGTATTGCGATGGGCACACAGCGATGGCATTAGGTGGGGGTTGATCCTCTTCGAAGTCCCCTATGGTGGGCTTCTTCTTCTCCTGCGGTTGCTTTGCCGGCTCTGCCGGCTCATTCTCCAGCCTCGGCTGCCCTGGGTCGTCATCTCCAGCCTGAGGCTCTCAGGGTTGGTCTCATTGGCCCTCCAGCTGAGGATTGGCTTGCCACCAAGTGTCTTGCAGGTGCTGTACAGCTTGCTTCTCATTCCAGTTGAAAGTGAGCATGAGTGCTTCCCACAAGGGAACGGCTTCGACTGCTGCATAGTCTGGCATGGGGTTGTCGACTGGGTCCATGCTGAGATGAGATGTGCCAAGTGAAAGGAATGGAAGGAAAAGACTAAAGGAATGACTGGTGAAAGAAAGTGGTTGGCAAAGGCGTGTGATGAAGCCTCTGGGGAGCTGAGTCGGTGAGCAGAGCCGGTGCGAGGAGTGAAAGAGAGAAGCGTGGGAGCTACTCGTGCACCTGTCCGAAGATCTCACGTTGCGTCGTGACTCGTGCCTTGCTCCGTTGTAACGTCCTCAACTATCTATCAATGTTCCTCTGGTTGTCGTAGAGTGTGAAACGGTCACCTCGGGATTGAACAAGAGAGCTGTATGAAGTGCGAAACAGACTGCGGTGAGTTATGGTGTGAATTTTGCACAAAAAATCTAACCACGTTCCACGGCATTCCCTCCGTGGTCCACATTGCACGATCCACATCCTCATCTCGGGGCATATGGTGCAGACCACGCTCGATGCTGCATGGTCCATGTTTGATATTTATTATTGAGCAGACTGCATTTGATGCTGCGCAGTCAGACTATGCCAGTGATGCACTGTGGTAAGAGCAACATCAAAATTGCACAGATCATGGACAATCCATAGTGTCTACACCCTACAACAACGACATAGCTCATACTGTACACATACTGTACATGAGTCCACGCTGTACACCAGCTTTCTGGACAATACTAACTATATACTAAATTGATATAAGTGGGGTAGGGCCCAGGACCGACAAAGTCCTTGCAGATTACCTCTTTGAACTCCATGAGCAGGACTGGATTGATGTTGCCAGCTGCTCGAGGTACTCACACATCTTCCTTTCCATCTGGTTGATCTCTCTCACAGAAATTGAAACATCCCCTGCACAACGATGGACCATGACTTGTTGGAGTAGTATTGTCGCAGATCACCTTTGATGCGAACATAAAGGTGGATGTAAAAAGACGATGGCCTGAGCAGTCGGGAAAACAAAATGAGCCTTTGAGACCGTGAAAGGATCTTGCCTACTCAAAGTGGGCTGTGTTGAGGGGGGCTTGACCAACTGTGCCTGGACTACAGGGTGTGAAAAATGGGTACAAATACGTGGGTGTTAGCAACTCACTGAAGGTTGGGGGTATGCAACACAGGGATGAGAGGCTGGGCAAAGCATGTCTGTCACTAACAGCACTCCATGTCACCCACTCCAAGGTATAGATAGGTCCTTAAATAGTGGTAGGCGACCTGGGATAACGGTGTGGGTGGCAAGAATTCTAGCAAATAATGGGATCTACAATAGGGATGTATTACCACACAGCAGGCCAAATGAGAGTGAACATCTTTGTTTTTGAGTGAATGATTGGGATTGCCTCTGCTTGGCGAGACCTGGTGGTGACAAGGCAGAAACAATCTTGGCGGTGTGGTCCTCGATTCCAGGTGACGCTGACAATGCTGGGTGTTGAAGGTGAATATGAAGGGGATGGTGTGTCGGGGGTGGTGGGGGGAGTGATGTAAGCCACAGATTGGTTGCCAATGAGAATGCAGGCTGAGGTAGCGATGGATACAACATGTCAATGACATCGCAAACAGGTTTGCCATAGGTGGCAGTGTCAACTCCTTCATAGATGGCAGGATGTAAGTCGGGTAGGGCCCAGGACCGACAATCCTTGCAAATCATTTCTTCAAACTCCCATAGCATGACAGGATCAACATTGACGTTGAACGTTGGGTAATTACTAAGCATTGTGTCCTGTCACTGCATTCCATAGGCAGTTAGAGTAGTCCCTCAGGCCTCAGGATTAAAAGAAAGTCACAAATGATGATTTGATCATGTACTTGTACTGACAAATCTTGTTAAGAATGGAAGGGGTGAAAAATGGAAAGGGGGTGAAAAAAATCGAACATAAAATGGGGTTAGAATGAGAAAAGCACAGGAACAAAGAGTGCAAGGAGGGCTACCAGTTGTGGGAACCAAAGATATTGTCCATTGGTGTGAGCAAAAGAGTTGGATTGACAAAATCAGCTATATTCCAGGGGGCAATCATTGGTAGCATGACCTCAGGGTCATTCAGATCACCTCATTCCCGAATATACTTGTCATCAGAGGACAGAGGGATGAACTCCAGTGCAGGCACTATGCTCATCAGGGACTACAACATTTCCGCACTGGGACCAGCAAGGGTTGACGTGATTTGAGGAACTAGGTGAGTTGCTGATGCACGAAATATAAGTAAATTTCCATCCCACCCTCGTAATGCAATACTTACTATCCTTCAATTTCTTTGCAGCAGTCCCAACGTGCATCTTCGGTATCCCACTCCCAGACTCGGGGGAATAAACAGCCCGGCTTCTCTTTCCAAGGTCTTGTATCATAGTTAGTTGAAATCACAGATATGATGTAATGAACAGTGCACTTGGTTTGCGTGGCATGCTCAGAATGCAACGACCTTTCCCTTTGAGATCACCACTTCTCTGAGGACGATCAGCAAGATTGAGGTTGCCGATGGAGTTTGTGAGCAGCTTATCAATGTCCGAATCACTTTTATCACTCTCTCTCCCAGTAGACACATCTTCAATATCTTTAGATCCCTTGTTTGAATCCGAGCCACCAACGACTGACTGACTATTCCAACTCTCATAAATTTTGTCCGGAATGCGGTTTCGAGTGACTATCAAGCCCCAGAATAAGTGTAAATGTAAAAGCATCCAGGTAAAACATACATACCAAACCATAGCTGGCTGTCAGCAACACTAGCCTTCTTGCGCCCTTTGTTTTGGAACAAATCAGCCCCTGTCAGATAGACCGCCTCAACAACGCTGAGAGCAAAGCCAGATTTGACTAGAAGTCTCCACCATGGGAAAACATTGCCTGTTGTGGCTCTTTGCTGGTCAAGATCATTGGCACGAACATATTCGGACACTTGGGGGAACCACTCAGCAATCTTGGCACTCGTCTGTGCGTAAGTCCAGCTACTGTCAATGGTTGTAACCTGGTCAATATAGCATCCACGGTTCTTCATCATCTGTAGTTCGTTCTGGCGGAAGGGAGCCTTTGTCACCCGAAGTATGCCATTCCACTGTAAGCCAGACATTAGAACACATACACATCAAAATAACAAGGAAAACATACATTAACACTGCAGACTAACACCCCGAGCCTGCTGACCTGGAATTGCCTTGAGCTGCTTGGAGTGGGACGATGTGAGCTAGACCAAGATGGTGCGCTGCTCGATGCATGACCCTAATAAGTATGTCAATTAGCATGTGGAGTCATCATCCAACTGCTTGTTATGTCAAGATACCTTACGAGCATTGGCTACCACCTGGGGTGTCATCCCTCGGCCCAATTTCTGATACTCAGTGTCCTTACATTGTATTGAGTATGTAAAACCCTGTCAAAAGGCAATTCAAACAATACCTGGGGAGTGTTGGCAAGGCGTTGACCGGAAGGTCTCCCGGTGACTTGGGAAAAGACATCCCGGATGCTAGGACGACGCTCATTGTGCTCGTTGGAAGGTGGGGCTGGGGCCGGTGGGTTGGATCAGGTAGACATTGCACCAGTTGCAACGTTGTTGCAATCACGACAGTGGAACCTGTCACCTGGCTTGAGAAACTGGTGAATGGCTGTGCAGGAAGTGCACGCATCCTGGCTGGTGGATTGCAACTCAGACGCAGAGGGCTCCATCAGAGTCATTGAGGGGGCAGGTGGTAACCAGGTAGGCCACAAGGATGAACAGTCCAAATTCAAAGAATTTTATAATGTGCGCTATGCGTTAAAATCCAAAAATAGTTGTAACATAACTAACGCCTGGCACCAAAGCTGTGCCCGATTGTACCAGATGGGTTCCGCCAACAAAACGTGAAGGTCCTTTGATGCTCAGCGGCCAATGTGTATTATTTCATAAATTGGATAGTTGCCATCCTCCCATTCGCTGTCCATTAAGCCGAAGTTCTCAGGCATAATATTATGGATGATAACTCTGTGAAGCGTGTCATAAAATTGTCCCTCATTGTCAGCAGAAGTAAATGGATTGCCAGGAAGAGGAACGTGAACAGCCTCATGTGCTTGTTCATCCTGATCAGCCGACACATGGTGATCCGTTCTCCTGGCAATGTTCTCGTCTTCAGAAGCGACTTCATTGCGTGGTGAGTTCCTAGCCTCAGGGTCAATGCTGTAACATCCTTCAATTGTGTCAATAGACACGCCCTTGCAATCATCATGGTAAATTCCAAAGGTTGTCTGACTGAGAAACCGCAAATCCTGGATAATTTGTTAGCTTTGTGTGACTTGGTCAACATTAATACTACCATTGGGCTCTTATTGTCTGTGTCATGACTGCTGATTGGATGACAATTCCATTCGTCTCAAAAGTCCTTGCAATCATCATTAATATTGTCAAGGAATAAGACGTGGAGCAACCATATATGGTATGCTTTATGTGGATTGAGCATATGTAAGCGTTCAAGCCTTGAGAAAAATGCCCGCTGTAACAACCCTTGGTCTTCAATGTAACAACCCTTATTTCAACTGTACCTTATGAAGGAACTTGGCGTTGAGTGCGGTAGGATATGTGATCCTAAGACAACAGAGGTTTATGACAATAGTAGGATTGTGCCCTAGAAGGGACTTCAAGTAAAGGGGAAAGAACCAGGAGGAAAGGACCAGGAGGAAAGGATCAGGTGAATAAGACTAAGGTCTGTACTACTATAAGTACGACCATATATACTATGAGAGACCGTGCACAGACCAAGCTATGCTAGAGGCTATGACTAACCATAAGTAGTTAATAGTATGGTCACTGGGTACCATGAGGTGATAAGAGAGATAAGAGGGACTTATGCTATAGGCTCTAGATAAGAGTGGTTATTGCTATTGGTTGATAAGGGAAAGTGAGTCAAGAGGAAAAGCATGAGGTGATGATAAGAATGCAATGTGGTCACCATGAGGTGCATAGCCTAGATAAGAGATAAGATCATGTGACTGGGTCACGTGATGGCATGTGACTAGATCATGTGACGAAGGTCACGTGATTGTTGTTGGACAATAGTTGTTGATATGTTCGGTATTTCTGTAATAGATTAGCAATGATTAGGAAAATGAAGTGTAGTAAAATGTCCTGTAGTGTCGGCATTCGGGACCGCTATAAGGGCGAGCGTTACATCCACCCTCATCCTCACAAGCACGGCATGCTGAACAACCTTGGGGACTCCATCACTCATGTCGAGCACCTCGGGGAGCTGAGTGATCTCAAGGATGCCATTTCGACATGCAGGGAAGCCGTTGACCCCACCCCTGATGGTCACCCTGACAAGCCAAGTCGTCTGAACAACCTCGGGACCTCCTTCAAATCTCGTTTTGAGCGCCTTGGGGAGCTGAGTGATCTCGAGCATGTGATTTCCCTGTATTCACATTCTGTTTCTATTCCCATAGGACCTGTCGGTGTTCAGTTTCGTGCATCACAAATGTATGCACCATCCCTCTCTCCTCCGTGCTATTCTCTTATCATTAACCTCCTTCCTGTCTAGCTGATGGACGCCATTGGAAGGTATCAAATACCGTCGGGCTGTCACGTTCTCATGATGGACTTGCCTTTTGTCAGCCTGTCAGACAGTGATGGGTAACAAGGGTCTCACCAATGAGGCAATCCATATCGCAGCAGGGATGTTGTTTGCAGGTTATGGTGGAGTGATTGACATGATGTGGTCAATCAGCGACAGGGTTGTGGCGAGGGATGTCTACCTTCGGAATAGCACAAGGCCAGATTATCAGGATGCTGCACGAGCACTGCATGAAGCTGTTGGGTGTCTTCAGAAGAGTGGTGAAGTGTCATTTGTCACATGGCTTCCGTTCATTCATGTAGGTCTTTGAGTAGAAGTTTGGGCGGACTATGATCTTGTTTTATGGTGTCACCGTATCGAATCATTGTATCTCAAAAATGTACTATACAAACTCGTAATCTTGGAGAATGTGTCTTTACATGCTTTGAAATCTCAATCTCAATCGTTTATAGCTCTGGATGTTGTTCTTGGCCAACTTATCCCTTTGCTGCACTGGCATGAGACCTTGGATGTTTGAAGTGACTCATCGCCAGAGAACCTTCAATGTACACATCCCGACACCATGTACTAGACATCACCATTCTGCTCGTGTGCGTTCAGAACGCGAAGGTGATGGAAGGCAGTTGAGTGCTAGGCTTGGATATTCCATACTGGGCAAGCAGTGGATCATGCAGCAGAATGTGCCCAGTATATGCCACTCTTCCTGGCTGTGTAGGATGACAACAAGATGAGAGTGCTTGTGTGAAAGGGTGTGTATGTACGTACTCGGGTAGAGGAACGATTCACGCAAATTGAAGGGGAATCTGCCAGTGGGTAGGTGTCGTGTCGGCACAGCTCCCTTGGTGACAAAGGGGAGCTTTGGATTCTTGAACAAGTAAGTAGGTAGATGAGAGCATGCATATATGCAGTACATTATCAAAGAGGTATTATGACACACATGTTATCCATTCACTATCCACATTCCATTCTCTTCTTTGTACTTGTATCGCGTGCTTGATCTCAGAGCTCGACATCTCCGACCCACACCTGACCGCTCTGCTGATTGGACAAGATTAGTCCCCCAGTAAGTAAGACCCTTGTTTTTCCATTGTGGACGTACGATGCGGGAGGGAACCAACCACGAGGTTCAGGCAAGGTGGTGCCTAGTGCATGAAACGCGTTGGCACATTCGATTCGACGATGGAATTTGCTATGTACCCTTGACGCACAACCTTTCCATTCCAAACTGATTGTGGGTGATGTGGGCAAGGGCGTGGGCGTGACGAGGAGCAGCCATGCGTCGTCCCACAGCATGTTCGACCAATGCAGGTGTCCCTCTCACCATAATGCAGCAGTGCGATGGGGACACGCTCCCAGTTTGCGACTGTAGTCATCACAAAATGGACAAGACTGTGTACTGAGCAGGCTCCCAGGAAGCCGTGCTCAGGGTCAGGGGCTGGGTAGACAGTGGTCCAGGTGTCAGTGCTGGGCGTGTAGATGTCGAGCAGGGGAGGAGTGTCTTGTGTGACTTGGAGGAGTTGGAAGCAAGCCACGAAACCTACAGCGTCGTTGTATGAGGGGATGGACCTCCAAAACGAGTCTTGCCTTCCTCCAGCATTTTCCGATGAAACCTTTAGAGCCTGGACGGTAGTAGAACCCGGTGCAAGGTTTTCATGAAAACCCAACTTGTGTAAGCTGGAAGTTCAAGTGGAGCCTCAAGTCTTCCGAGTACTAGATCTTGAGACAATCTATCATCAATAATGACGCTCACAAATGCTTGACATCGACGAGGAAAGCACCACATCCCATGATGATTCTGGCTTCCAGAATGACGACAATGACAATACCTCTCAGTTCTTAAACCTTCTAGTCCTTCAAAATCAGCAAATGAGCATGATCCTCATGAAATCAATCCTCCTTGTCGCTGACATGGTTGCCACAACTAGCCTTAGAGCACAGCCCATTCCTTACCACACCTCCATATTGACTGGCCAGATGTGGGTACTAGAACTTCTCACTGGCCATCCTGATCGTATTCACAACGAGCTTGGTGTCCGGAAGGATGTCTTCCACCAGCTCATTCATGAGCTATCATCTCAAGGGTACACTGACTCCAGACATGTCACACTGGAGGAGCAACTCAGTATTTTCCTATATATCTGTGTAACTGGCCTCTCATGCAGGCATGTTGGGGAGCGCTTTCAGCATTCAAATGACACAATATCAAAGTAAGCACTTCCTGCTTCTCATCTTACTCAAAGAGTACTAACCATTGCTCATAGATATTTCTGCAAGATGCTAGACGCTTTCTCATCACCTGGAATATACAACAAATATGTCAAATTACTCCGCGCAGATGACCCAATGCTGTCTTGCATTGCAGATGATCCTATGGTATACCCCTTTTTCAAAGATGCAATCGGTGCAATCGATGGGACCCACATTGCATGTACCCCTTCAGCAGCAGAAAGGAAAGCCACCCGCAACCGCAAAGGATTTCATTCACAGAATTGCCTCTTTTGCTGCAATTTCGACCTTGAATTCATATACATCCTCAGTGGGTGGGAAGGGTCCGCCCCAGATGCTTCCGTTTACCATGATGCTTGCAACTTCACAATACCTACTGGAAAGTACTATCTTGCTGATGCCGGTTATCTGATCTGTCCTCAACTACTTGTCCCATACCGCGGTCTCCGATACCATTTACCCGAATGGGACCGCGTGTAACGACCCTTATTCCCACTATGACTTTACAAGGGAATCTTGTGACATTGTGAGTCTAATCAATAGTAGGATATGATTTCCTATAGGCAACAGAGGATTTATAGCAATGAAGGGGAATATCCAAGAAGATGGAATATAACAAGGAACAAAGTACAAAGTGAATAAGACTAGGGTCTGTACTACTATAAGTACGACTATATATACTATGAGAGACCGTGCACAGACCAAGCTATGCTAAAGGCTATACTGACCATAAGTAGTTAATAGTGTGTCCACTGGGTACCATGAGGCGATAAGAGAGATAAGAGGGACTTATGCTATAGGCTCTAAATAAGAGTGGTTATTGCTATTGGCTGATAAGGGAAAGTGAGTCAAGAGGAAAAGCATGAGGCAATGATAAGAATGCAATGTGTTCGCCATGAGATGCATAGCCAAGATAAGAGATAAGATCATGTGACTGGGTCACGTGATTGTTGTTGGACAATAGTTGTTGATATGTTCAGTATTTCTGTAATAGATTAGCAATGATTAGGAAAACGAAGTGTAGTAAAATTTCAAGTAGTGTCGGCATTCGGGACCATTATGAGGGTGAGTGTTACACCACGCACGAATGAGGTATGTGGAATTCTTGGCCGTGGCATTTCACCATTCATCATTTCTACAGGCCTGCAAATGCTCACGAGTATTTTAATCTACATCATGCCCAACTCCACAACGTTGTTGAGCGTATTATCAGTGTACTCAAGCGGCGGTTTCAAATACTTGTAATACCCCCTGAATTTAGCATGGATATTCAGGCCTGCATCCCCCCGCTCTCTGTTGCATCCACAACATCATCCGGAAACATGATCCTAACGATTTGAGAGACCGTGAAGCAGAACAAGGTGCAGCAGAGGAGGGATCAACAGGGATCCCAGTTGATAAAACAGCAGATTATGGTGACACAGCAAGTGGTTTCATTACACCACAAGAACGCAACGAGATGGTGGGTAAGCGGGAAGAGATCGCCAAAACTCTTTGGGAGGACCACAAGCAATACATTCACCATAGGATGAGCAGACAGTAGTGTACATGACAATAAATACTACAGCACATGCCACAGAACAGCTATGTTGTATTTGTACTAGCCTCAGCAAGCCGTTTTTTCAACCACTGCTTCCGAAGCTCATCCGTGCTTGCTTGCGATGTCGCAAGCAAAAGGTACATCTCGATGTAATCATTGTTCTTCCCCAAAATGTCAAGCATAACAATCATCTCGTTGGTGGTCCAGTAGCAGCGATCTTGCTCTGTTCTTTTTTTCTCCCATGGTTTCCAGTTGAGACAATGGGTTTGAGGTACTAGCTACTCTTGGTGGATTTGAATGAATCATGCGTTCCATGAATTGAGCATTGGTATGAAAAGATGACTGCAGCGTGCTGATGTCTTCCCGAAAAGAGGTGATATCTCGAGATGTGGTGGAAGTGTGCTGCCGTTTCCAACTAGAAGACACTCTAGATATACCGCTCACGACAGATCCCAAAGCCGGTCCTGTCATGGATATGTCATCATCATTGGCCTTGCATTTCTTTGACGCTACACAAGCAGAGACACTTGACGATGGCCGGACCGAGCTCACAGTGGAGTTAACGCATGAAGAAGGGATGGAAGGTGGCTGAAAAGCCGAGGACAGTGGGGAAGACGCATGTGAAGTTGTATTAGATTCCCTCCATGTAGCGGTTGATACCATAGAGTCATTCGGCCCCAATTTGAGTGCATTCATTTCGGCTTCGGGATATTGTAGAGTGACAGGGTGTGAGTCGGTGCTTGCACTTTGATGAGTGGCAAGCAATGGGGATGAAATGGACAGCTGCGAAGTGCTCGGGATGGCCAGGGTGGGGGCGCTCTGCTCAACTTGAACAGTAAACTTGGCTTTGCCGGTCTGCTTTGACAGTAGCAGTAGACACATTTTGTTGTAGTGGATCCAGCCCTTCTTTTTGAACTGCTGCACACCCTTGTTTTGCTGTCAACAATCAAGCACGTCGTTAGTAGACAACAACAGATGATACAAAACAAGTATGTACACTTATAAATGTTTCCCACACATGAAGGCATTCCGGCCTGTACTTTATCCCTTTGTTCAGAGAGTAGTGCAGTCCTGATGTATGCACGATCTTGTTGACGACGTCATATATGTTCTTCATCTATGGACATTCCGATCCTGAGTGGTATAGCCAGATAGAATAATAGATCGCTTACCCGCTTCCATTTTTCCTTGCAGCTGTCTGCTGTCTTGGGCTTCCCA
>JBBPRQ010000981.1:0-11375 GCA_038093095.1 Boletus insuetus | reverse complement strand
GTCAAGCACCCAGTCGCATAATATTCCGGAGAATAAGAAACGCCAGCGAAGAGATGATACCTTTTTGTTCGTCGCACGGGTGGAGCGTTGGATGCACGCGCAACGCGACGCCGCAGCCGGGTGCATGGCTCTTTGTCGAAAAAGGCGTGGCAGGCATCCACGTGGAAGACCAAGTTCCAGGCACCAAAAAATGCGGACACGTGGCCGGCAAAGTGCTCGTCCCCATGGCGGAGCACGAATTTTTGGAAGCAGTGACAGTTCTAATTATAACATATGTAAACCGATTCAACAAAAATGTCTGTATAGGTGAGGACTTTGCTGAGTGTTACATATCTACAGAGTCACTTATGAGAGAACTTCAGAGAAGTGGGTTGCACAGATGCAGTCACGGTGAAAGCTTTCGCCATCCGTGAAACTTTTCTCCTCGAAACGAGTTACGGGTAGTTATCTGAGGACGGTTTTCAGAGTAAGTCCGTTGTCCCACAAAGCCAAGTCTCAGCTTGTGCTAAATGCGGCTGAAACTCAGCTGCGTATCCACCAAATAATGCCAGTTCAACCGTCTCGTGGCGATCCGACTCCAGTTTAATATCATGGGCGTCGAAAACGTTGTCATCTCCACCGATTCCGAAGCGGCGACATTGATCACGTCGAATATTGATGATTGCCGGGACCACCCGTTTATTTTGGGCGCGACGAACCCGTCGTTGCCACCGCTTGTGAGCGTCATGCTCAAGGCGGAGAGGGCGGGCAAGTCGGGCGATGAGTCGCAGGCCATCGAAGACGCTTAGGTCGCTGCTGCGAATCTCCAGCTGTTTTCAGAGACGCTGGCAAATGCGCTCGTCTCGGAGGGTACACCACGACACGCGGTACAGCAGTTCCTAGACCAGGTGACGCACGTGTCGTACCTCGCCACCAAGGTGAGCGCGTTTGCTCTCCCGTTCGTTGTTATCGTTTTAAATGCATCAAATCGCCCTAAAGCTGCTCGACCGCGAGATGGGCACTTTCGGACCAGGTGCCGCTCTTGTTGACGATGAAGGAACACAAGCTGGCGTCGTTGAAGGCGGTGGACAGCGGGGACACCAAGCTAGTGCGTGCATCTTCGTATCCCCGTCGTGGCAGACTGGCTGAGTGTCCCAGTGTACCACGTCTTGCTGCACCTGCACAAACGGCTCCCGCTCGGCTCCTTCTTCCGTCTGATTGAGGACGGGGGAGAGCGGCTCGCTCCCGCCAGCAGTCTATGCCCGTGAACAGAACAGGGAGATACTGCGCGATTTCTACTATAGCGAGACAGACGGGTCGAGAGCACCATTACATCATCCAAAAATACGATCTGCGACTCATGTTTTATTAGGCGGTTACTGCAAGGAATATACCAAGGGTGAACGTCCCGTCGGCGTTATCCTTGATGATACTTGGTTCCTCAAGTGTGTCTCGAATTGCTCGTCGCCACGTAAACAAAAACGCTGATGGCTGACTCAGTGACCCTCGATCTGTCCCTTCCGAGCCCACTCGTGTTGAAGTAGGGAAAACGCAAGGCGGCATTGTCACCCCACACGCCAACAGTGCGGGCGGGGTGTACGATGGTGCTGTGGTCAGCCAAGGGGACGGGGATGATGTTTGGTGAGATGACAGATGAGGAGCGGGGAGATGAGGGGTTGGAGAGCGCGTTTTGGAATGACTTGTGCGTGTTTGATCTCATGTGCGTTCAGGACGTGGGGCTGATTAATGCAAGGTATGGGTACCAGCTAGGAGGTAATGGGCGATGGATCGCCGTGCATCTCAAAAAGCCAAAAAAGAAAGGAGGGAGTGGGAAGAAGAAGCAGGCCAAGGTTAGTGGAGCGATTCCCTCCACCCAAGACATCGATGACCACGAGGAGGAGGATGGTGAGGATGGTGAGACACAGGTGAGTCCGGAATCACACATTCACCCAGCATGCACATGCGGCCTTGATTACAGACTCGGTCTCCTATAACGACACATCCCGTTCCGGAACCCAAGCAAAAGGATGAGATCAACTCGGACGACCCGAATTTGACGAGACCAGTGCCACGCTACCACTGTAAATAGTAATGCCGCTGTAGATTAGTGTCCAATTCAATAATAATCAGCGTCTTCCGCACTGAATGCCAATGTTTTATCAACCGATACATAGTGGCTTCCGATACTCGAAATCACTCAATATTTCGTGTGCCCATTCTCAGATAGTACATAGCACCAATTTCCGCATCAAATCAATCTATTAGGTAGTATGTACAACGAGCCTAATGCGAGTTTACCGCAGTACAAGTGATAAACTTCGGTGGTATTGCAAGTGTCTGCGAGTCCACAGCACGATCGATAAGGCGCCATGGCAGTGTCATTGTCGTCATCGGGCTGCCCTCTGTGTCCTCCTTGTGGATGTCATGGGACAGAAGTGGCGGCACTGCAGGCATTTATGTTAGCCCGTGGTTGGGGACAGCCAAGCTTAGCAGTACTTGCGCTTCGAGGCTGATTACATAATCAGATACGTGCTTGCATTGACACTAGAAATCAGTGTCACTGGCACGGAAGGGAATGAAAATAAGTGTCTAGCGTCTGTCACTGAAAAGACGCGTCCCGTACAGTGGCGTGGACACTGATTCCTCGCACATCAGCGTCCTGGACTCGCAGTACTTCGCAATACGGTGTACATGTACGTCTTATCTTGAATCTTTTCTCCTGGTTTCGCATGGACCCTAACACGAACACTTAGCAATGGTGGCATTTTTTAACTTGGCACGCGCGAGTACACGCTGGATGATTTTTACGCCCTCCAGCTGGATAAATTGGAGCGGTTCGTATCTCAAACCAAGTGGGGTCGTTATTTTGACAGAGGCGGAGGAGAGGAGAGACGAAGAAGGGGAGAGTGGGGAGGAAGGGAGCGACGACGATGAGGATGAGGACGATGAAGGCAGTGAAGGAGAGGCAACAGAGTCAGAGGAGAAGTGCCAACCACCCTCTGTACACAACCATGGCTCACATAGGCCATGCTAGGGTGATCTACAAGCCCAAGCAATGGCGTCATGGGTGTCTCTGTCAAGGGCGCCACACGCTCAGTGGAAGACGTGATTAGGATGCCTGTGCCGGGAGAGATGCTGGTCATGTTCTATGCACGCACATGTATGTTCCCTCTGAGTATTTCATCTTTGACAGAGACTAATGTATGTCTGAGCATAGGCAAATACTGGGCACAAAAAGCCCATCAAGATCTTGCGAGCGATAACCGTGGAAAGCAACTATGACGAGACGGATTCGGACTGGCCGAGGCACGATATAGTGAGTCAGTTCAGTATTGGTTGGGTTCATGGTCGTCTCACGTTCTATTAGTGGAATATAAGCCAATTTTGGAAGAGGTGGAAAAGATTTTGGCAGAGGCGGGGTTGGACGAGGATGAGATGAAGATGCTGCGATGGATGCTGTTCATACTGCTGCTGGGCTGAGTCGGAACTGTCGTTGATGGGGACGCGTTAGAAGTTTACCACCATCAATGTTGCCACCATCATTGTCTGGACTCGCGTAGTGGCCATGATCGACTCACAAATGGTGAGTGTCAATACATCCATCTTTCTATCCAGCTGGCAATTGACCGAAGCTAAATTAGCGTATCGCTCGCGACCTCGTCCATGGCGCGAATGAGGTTCCCGGAATTCTCGTCGCGGTGGACCTCCAATCCAGACTATCCCGGCTTGCCTGACTAGAACACGATCTTCAACTGAAGTACCGCGAACACCCCTAGTCGGAGCTTGCGCGCATCGTACGTGTTAAGGCAGAATTGGAAAGTGGATGAAACTGGATGGCATGTGGATGCGAGGGATCAGCAGGAGTAGGTGAGGATCAAGGTGGGTCGCATATATGCATGCATTCTCATTCTCACATCAGGAGAAAGAGAGTTGAAAAATGCGGTATAGGAAAAAGAGGGCTGGTCAAAGTTGTCAAGTCCGAAAGCGACCAAGAGCGCGCCTGTGCATGCAAGGAAGAAAACGCATCCATTCTGCGTGATGAACCAGCAGAAGAATCCGATGACGAGCGGTACCTAGAACAGCGCAAGGCCATCGCGCGCACTGTGTAAGAAACCAGTGGTCAGGGGTGCCCAGACCCAACCTTGCCACTCTGCCCCACGTCAGCTCCGAAGAGGGAGACAACGACGCAGCATCCCACGTCGCCTCCAATTCAACACCTCTATCCTCACCTGCGTACGCCACCACTACAATTGCTGAATGCATGGACATTGATCACCCTCTTTTGTACCCAGTCGCGTGTTCCCAACGCTTCTTTCTTCTATGACAGATGGCGCATGCGTGACCTTCGACGGGCACACACGCCGCACCAAACCCTTCCCTGCATACACAGTTCCCCTTCCCCATCTCTGCCAAGAACATCAACTCGCCCGGCAAGGGGACAATCACGCACATGCACTACGTCAGCCGTCCCCGCTTCTCCCCAAGACGTGGGACCAAAAGACCACGCTAGGAATCCCGCTTCCGCTACCCGATTCTGTCCACCACGTTCACCGGTCGTCAGCCATTGCCTGCAACCTCGAAGTCTGCCAAGCCGTCCCCTCATCCTCGCCCGATTCTCAAGGTTTTCAAGGTCGACCGACCGAAGCATGACTGACCTTCCATTGGTGGTCAGGAGATGAGACGGTACGTATTGACATCGATTTTACCAAATTTGCTATATATAAAAATGATCCCCCAGATGAAGAGGACCCCCTCTGACAAGACGGTTGCTTCAACTGGTGGGAGCAGCAGCCGCGCATCTGGACCCGCTTTCCCGTTCGAGAGTGTCCTGAAGCCGGAGATCGAGGTACTGCACGGAAAGAACCCGGCGGTACGCCCGCAACTTGATGCTATACTGGCACAATTGACAGTGGTGCAAAGGCGGTGGACCGCCCTAGCTCCCTTTCCATAGCGCTGCATGCCAGGATTAAGTGGCGACCCCAGCGAGCTGCCTTATCAACTGCTCCCCAGGGGCATATGCCGCTTCCACAAGTTGTTAGACTTCGTCGCCATCCATTCCATCGCCACCAACGGAGCACGCTTCCAGCTCCCACTTCTCTTCTCCCAGGACCGTGGCATCGAGTCTGTGAGCACCCCTTCCACCAATTGAAATAGCTCCAGTGGTCGAGACTTTACCGGCAATCAATGGATTCTGGGATGAGTCGGATCCGTCGGTCGGTGGGAGTGGCTAGCCCACGCGCTGAATAATGGCGGTGTCTTCGCCTCTCTTTTTTTCTTGCTCGTCTCTTTCATTTGTCGCTTCACGTGCTCTTCCTTCTTTCTGCCATTGAGTTTGTAACCACAAGTGCTAATAAATACATCTGTGGACGAGGAACGATCAACAAGCTGTGGTGCTATGGAGGGAAAAAGGAAGGCATGCATACGACTCTTCAAGATGGGTCATCTCCTCTTGCGTCAATGCAACGTTGGTCACAATGCTCTGCTTGAGTCGTTCGACCAAGTTGGCACCCACGATAGGGCTCGTCACCTTTTGATTGACCCACGCCAGCGAGATCTGAGCCATCGTGACGTTCTTCCTGGATGCGAGCTCTTGGACGCGATTGATGACGGTCTTGTTGGCCTCGGAATGCTTCCTCTCGAATACGGTACATTTGGCAGAGTCGAGTCAAGCGGTTTCAGTGCCGAGTGGGCAGGCAAGATCGCCTGCCACGAGAGGCGACTAGGGGATGACACCGATCCCGTGGAATGTACAGTACGCCACCATCTCGCGTTCCTACGTGAGATCAGTCGATGTTGACACGATACATGCAACGTGATCCCACTTCTTCGCAGTACAGCAACGAGTACTCATCTTGCATGCTGAGGAACGTGGTCCAACCGTTCTTTCTCGCTACTTCATTGAGATGCGCAAATTGCTAGCACCGCATCGAGCTCGCGCCAATATAGCACACTTTACCGCTCTGAACGAGGTCGTGGAGGGCTTTCATTGTTTCTTCGGTGGGAATCTCAGGGTCACATCTGTGGATTTGCAAGAGGTCGATGTAACTCGTCTCCAATCGCGCAAGCGAGGCATCAACAGTGTTGAAGATGGCCCCATGAGAGAGACCGCTTTGGTTGATGTATTCCCGTCGTTCCTTGAGCTCAGGCGTGAGGTAAATGCGGGTACCCGGATCGTTGGCGACGAGACCGTGGCATTTCAACACGATCACAATTTGGTGATACTAGCAAGGCAATCAGCTGGACGATCAGAGAGTCGCATGCTGAGGATGGGATTACCTGTTGGATGAACTTGGCAATGATGTGCTCTGATTCACTGTTGGAGTAGATGTTAGCAGTGTTGATGGTGTTGATGCCGAGGTCCCAAATTAAACCAGGTCGAGGCAAGGGACATCGACGGCATTGAAGATGGCTGTGTGAGAGACCCTTGATTGACATACTTTGAGTGTTTGCAAAGGTCGGGTGCGTGGATCATCAGGGACGATATGAAAGCAATCACGATTTGGTGACGTGAGATGTGATACTACACAAGTAGTGGAGGGACAATGAAGGACTTTTGCAGGCATGAGTTTGGAGTGTGGCGAGGGTACCTTTTTAATAAACTTGGCAATAAGACGTTTGGATTCGCCGTTGGAGTAAGTGTTTGTGGTGTCGATTGTGTTTATGCCGAGGTTCCACACGGCTTTCATGATCGCAAGAGATGGGTCTCCGTCCATGACCCATGGCCTGGATGTTATGAAGATATGGTCTCACGGCGCGGCCAAGGGAGTACGCACGATCCATTTCGGTGAACCGAACTTGCTCATGGAGCCCAGCCATTGTGGGCGAACACGACTGCCGGTCAGGGTTTGTAGTAGTCAGACGCACTGGGGGGCTTATAATAGGGACAGAGACTCGATAAGTACTTGGAGTGCCAGTAATGAAACGAGCGCAAGCCAATCAATTGCGCGCCGAGTCGTGCCTCGTGTTGGCGACTAACATTCCTCCCGAGATACCTCATTTTCTGCCGCTGTCGCAGTATAGAACATACGCAGCAACAGGTTCGGTCAACAAATACAAGTCGCAACGCTTTAGATCGGTGAGTGGGCCAGAGAATACTTGCAAGCACACTGACTACGTACCGTGAGTAGAGTGGCGTGCGACACTGCGTATCGACAATTGTGGCTGTCCGGAGGCAAGATTTGACATCGTGGGTTTTTACTGCTTTATCGGTTTCTTTGCTTCTAGAATGTTCTTCGATGCCGATTTCCGCATCTTTTCCGAAAAATATTATGATGTCATACTTTTCGGAAAAGATGAGGAACTCGGAAGCTAATACTTAGCTGCTAGCTGCTATATCTTTCCGTGCTACATTTCCTGTGTTTATAGCTCTCCTGCTCACATACTTTTGTCCGAGTCACCTGTTGCCAGTCGCACTCTTTATCTACTATGGTTAGCACTGGCACACCGACTGTAATTCTTGCTGGAAAAATGGAAAACGTTACAATTACCGTAAACAAGGTTCCTGCCGAGCCTCGGCGCTTCATCTACAGTAGACTCCCTCCTAACACACACCTGTCGGGAGAGCCCGGGAGGTATGGGTTATAAGGGTGTATGGGTTTTGAAAAATTGTAGTCCGAGCAACAAAAATTTGCATTAGTTCAACCACTACTGTAATTATATAGTTATTTACGAAATAGTTAGCGAGTCTGCTTTCTCGCACGTTCCGGATCCCCGCAACACGAGTCCGTTGTGCATCCAGCAGTATCTCCAGCTTGTGGTCGTGCGAATCCTCGGATGTTGCAAGGTCCCTCTTCACAATCATGACTGCTTGCAGCACGTCCATTCGTGAAGGACACGGTTCAAGTGCAGCATATCAATCTCGTCGTCTGCTGTCACCGTCAACTCCAGCGACTCCTTCGCATCCATCACCGCCTGACAATGCCTTCGTTTGTTGCATCAAAGATGTTTGTGGTCTCGGTGGCAGGACTAAGTAGTTCAGCGATGTTCATCCGATTCCATTGCTGGAGTGCGCCAGTGGACTGAAGATCATCCAGGGCAGTCTGAAGAACGGTCTCGGCATGATGGGCCATGGAGTTGTCTGAGTTAGCAACATCCTTTGCACGCACGAGTGATGATATTGGAAGAGAGGGCTTGCAAAGGGCTTGGTGACTGCAGATTGCGACGAGTCCAACCTGGATTTGGGCAGAATCTTTGCCATTCTTAGATATTCAAAAAATAATTATGTAATAATATTTCCTTATTTGGTGATTTGTCAGCAATATCCGACCCTGAGTATGGGTTATGACGGCCCAAAATAGCTATGGGGTATGGCTTATGGCTTATAGTCACAAAATTCCTGCGAACCAACTCGGGAGACCGGAAAATGTATGGGTTTTCAGGAAGTATGGGTTATACCTGGTGTGTGTTAGGAGGGAGTCTACTGTAGTGATATATCGCTTACGGTAACTTCGTCCAAGTCAGTCGCCTTGATTGAGTCGTTGCTTTCTGAAAAGACCTACTTCCACTTTCGGGATGACTGATGAACGTCACGGTACACTCGCTTGCCATCCTTGGAAAACGAGACCGATTGTACCATTTCGTCCGTATCGAATTCGATGCATCTCAGAGTCACCTACATAGTAGGATGAGCGCGCGGCCGTCACAAGTATGCGCCAACGACTGGCGCATACCTTTTCATGGCCGTTCACCGCGCAAGGGACAGCGAAGAAACTTGATGGCAGTCAAGAGGTGCAGTCCTCCACGGCATGTCTTGTCTACGCTCTCGCGATCAGTCACGACACATGTAGATCAGTCCCAGACTCCCAGACGCTCGTGCATTCTCCGACCTGATTCCCACAAGATACCCGGTTTTCCTACTCTTTCGCGAATTCAAAGCCAAGGGCTTAGAACGAGTATAACAGAGCCGGCGTATGCAATGAGTGGTGATTTACGGAGTACCTTACAGGTTAATACGACCACCAGCGAAGCAAGAACGCATCATGGCGCGAATGACGCACGGTCGAAATAAATGAACACTGCCTCATTGCGTGCCATCATGGCACGACGGGTGTCGCCCGTTGAATGGAGGATAGTCGATATTTCGGATTAGAGGTGTTGCTCCGTTTCGGGTCCACCCATGGACTACTTTGCAATCGAACGCATCCAGCGCCGACCTGCGTCACAAACGCCCCCCATATGATCACAAGTCGTCTCGTGCTAACCTGTTCTTCGCGAGCCACGACGCACTGGCAGGTACGATCGTAGTCCGAGTCTGTCGAAACACATTCACTGTCCGAGCTACTGTGTCGATGGTTCCGAGTGCATCGGATTCGATATGAATCGGAGAACAGACACTTGAAACAACCTCTGAGCTTGATCGATTGATCAGATCTTCCGCCGTGGTAGTCTGGTGACGAGACCCCTCCCGTACGTTCATGTTTCAATGGTAGTCTCCTTAAACGGATACCCAGCTGGCGCAAAATCGAGTCGAGATGATTAAAAACTAGACCTTGAGGTTATCGGACGCTCAAGGGCCCTGAGAGAGTGCCGCGCACAGTGGCAGCATGAACATTGTCGCGCTCATCCCCGTGTTCATGCCTCTGCACGATATAGAAGATCAACAGCCATACGGTACAATAGCAATACCGCGGTGAATATCCACCAAACCCCCACCATGCATGCTACCGTGTCTAATGTCTATGTGTACCCAGAATAGAATATAAAAAGAGATGATAAAAAAAACAAGCACGACCACGCGAACAAAAAAGCACGGCATCGTTACCACACGGTTTGAAATCAACTCTCGACTAATAGCAGCCCAATCATAGCGCTCGCAATCGTGATGGGGGGTGTGAGGATGAGGTAAGACCAGAAGACGGTTCGGGAGAGGAGATGCTCAAAGGGTGAGAATGCGGCGTGTGTGGTGTCTGCGGCTGCACTTGCGCCAGTGGCGGTGGTGCCCGTCGGCGACTTCTTGGCGCGTTGGGAAGTCTGTAGGAGGCGGTGAACAAAGTAGTGCCAAACAGAAATGAAGCGTACCTGAGCGAGCGTCAACGCAGGCGGACTTGAGACCAACAGCATGCTCGACACGATAAACACCGGGCTGTGGAAGGGAAGGAACGAATACTCGGCATGTTATCCAAGCGGAAACTAAAAATGAGAACGTACTCTCCAAACACCTCCCCACCCCGCCCCAGACGGCTGACAAGAACGATCATCGGGGAAACGATGGGTGGGGCGATCCGCGCGAGGAGGGTGATGACCACTGTGAGTGTTTCTCCTGGGGGATTGGTCGACGCGGGCGGTGACGGTTGCGCATGGCGGCCGGCAGAGTGGGTCCGTGATCGCGATCGTGACTGAGTACTGAGTACTGAGTACTGAGATCCCACACCGATGCTATTCTCGGCATCCTCAACCTCGATCTCTGTATGCGTTGCCAGCTGCTGCGGACCGGATTCTACATCATTTGCACCCACGCTTTCGTCTGCGCTGCCTCTGACACGCCGGCCCGTCCGAGTAGATCCATGACATGGATGTATGTGGGCCATCAGAAAACGTCATATCTGATGGTAAACAAGGTTTCTGCCGGCGACACGCGCGGCGTTATCCAAGCGTAATACAGATAGGGGCTAATGTCAGCGAGCCCCTTCGCCGTTTTTAAGATACACGGGGGCTAAGGTCAGCGAGCCCCCTTCGCCGTTTCTAAGATACACGGGGGCTAAGGTCAGCGAGCCCCTTCGCCGTTTTTAAGATACACGGGGGCTAAGGTCAGCGAGCCCCCTTCACTGTTTTTAAGATACATGGGGGCTATGGTCAGCGAGCCCCCTTCGCTGTTTTTAAGATACATGGGAGCTAAGGTCAGCGAGCCCCCTTCACCGTTTTTAAGATACATGGGGGCTAAGGTCAGCGAGCCCCCTTCGCCGTTTTAAGGTACAAGGGGACCAAGGTCAGCGGGCCCCCGGTTGCCGTAACCTGAAATACGCACGTCAGTCTCTTGTTGCCTTTACAAGGGCCCACCTCGAGGTATTCTCGTCAGCCGTCATCAACGATGCTGCGGCAGCGAGTGCGTTGATGGGACGTGGTGTGCCACAGCGTCTTTCGGTGGACGACGCGGTGGTGGTGATAGGAGACAGGTGACCGCATGGTGGTGGTGAGTGCGGGAGGAGGGCGGTGGTGATGGGACAGAGCGAGTTGTGACGATGGGAGGGGGTGATGTCGCTGTGGTCGTCGCGGTAATCGTGCCAGTGTGTTCGTTGGTCATGCAGTAGGGTGCGTACGGTGTGGAGGGAGACAAGATGATGGCGGTGTTGGGCAGCCAATCTTGGCGCGTTGTCCAAGTTGGAATGGATATAACGTCAAACCGGGTTGTCGACTAGTGTTCTACCGCAATCGATGGCGACCAAGGGATCTGCGCAAGA
>JBBPRQ010000980.1:0-11398 GCA_038093095.1 Boletus insuetus | reverse complement strand
TCGGCTGCAAGAGCTCCCTGTGCCGTCGTTCTTAGGAAAACGGATGAAGCTTTCCTGTCTTACTTTCAGACTCGGGCCCTTGTCGGTTTCTCGGACTGGGTCGGAACGAGTATTCCGTGTACAGACCACCGCACTCGGGATTGTAGAGATTAGAAATGAGTCTTCATCTGAGAGCGAACCATCTTCATCTCCACCGCCGATTGACAGGCACACAGCAGCTCTCTAGCTTATCGCTCGCCTGAGACAACCGTTTGGTGCACTGTTACTCACGTCGACGCGTTCAGATCTCTGCTCTCGCAGGCGAATGCAGTGACTGACGAACCACTGATATACACAGCACTCGCAGACGTGATTAGATAGTAAATCGCGTGAGTCGCTGTCTTCAATGCATTATCCGCTCACCCGATCTACTCCCATAAAATACGACAGGTCCCCCAGCTCGACAATGAAGTATGTGCTCTCATTTGGCACTTTATGTAGCATTACTCGTTCATTGTACGACCCCTCGTCTCGTCTCGTGGTGGTTACCGCCTATACACCACTCGTACTTCCCAATACCCATGCGACAGACTGTAATTGTATATAGTATTGGTATTTAGTTTCCTGTTACATGAGAACTGTCTCAGCACGAATACCTAGTAGAGTATCTTGGCCAGTGGAGCTATACGTGTAGCAATGTATGCGAAAAAGACGACGATCACTGAGAGTATCAGCCATAGTACATAACGGAGCCGAGCATTCAAACCAGGCTGCAAGAGCTGTGAAAACCTGGCGAGGCGTGCTTCACAAATCGCCGAGTACAAAAATTCGTGGTCAGCGTTGTGCTGAGCGATCTCGTTGTGTGCGATTTCGTGTGCAAGAGCAAGGAACCTTCAAAACGTTCGTTAGACAATGGGGCACGGTGTCGGGTAAGCGAAATCAACGGACCACCACATTAGAGCGTCCTGTCGGTTCCCATTTTCGACTTGCTTATCGTCTGGAGCCATTGCGTTAGCATCTCCCCGGCGAAAAGATGGAGACTACAATCCACTTACGCCATGCCTCAAAATATCGTAGATTGAGGTAGATAACTTTTTGGGAGTTGAACGCAATGCACCCTCCTGAAACGTCATAAAAAATACACAACGTCGTTTTGGAGATGTGGTATACTTTGCAGAGAGTGCTGATGATGTCTGCGAAGCGAGCAAGGGGGCCTTGCTTGCGTGCCATAAACGTGTCAGTGCCGGACATGCCTGTACAAGCGTAGCTCCACGTTAACACGCGAACATTTAGTCAGACCTACATAGACCGGTGTTCACCTTCATGTACATAGACTTGGATATCGTTCACTGGATCTATTTTTTTTCCGTGAACAAACAGCCAGAGATGACCCACACCAGACTCACCAACGAGACGTACTAAGCCTTTGGTGTCCGCAGACAGCTTGCAGAAGCTGTTGCTCGAAAACTGCCTTGCTCCCGCATGAATAGCCGACTTCTCCGTTCCCTGGCCACATGCATTAATAGCCGCCTCCGCATTATTCCCTGGGAACCAGTCGTGTTAGCTCATGTTATGGTCAGTGCTTATGAGGCTCACGAATATCTTTTTGTGGTATCACTTCACGTGGAGTCCTAGATGTGTGGTAAGAGACGTGGTGATACCTTACGAATGGCGGGCCTACCGAGACAGCGGGATAGAATTGGACTGTTCAACCATGTCCACGGTGTTGTCGCCGGAAACGTTTGTTAGCGCTTCGTGAACCTTCACGAAGGCACTGTCGGCGTGAAGGTGGGATGGGGACTGCACAGTGGCTTCAAAACTTCTGTGAAGCGTCTCAGATTTTAACTGGGGATCAGGTTGAGTATCCAGCATAGGTGGTCGACGAGAATCAGTAAGTCGAAGTTGAACCTACCAAATGCTTTTGCCTCGCCTTGTTCTTCCTTCCGTATGCATCTCTCTGTTTCTGTGGAACTTGATCAACTTTGATGTAAATAACACATTAGCCAATTATCATGGACGGAGGTGGACCAGACTAACCAAGAAAACCTCTTCGTTCCAAACCCTCCCAGTCTGCAGAAAGGACCTTCTCAAGGAGTAGCGTGGCATTCGTCTTGTTTGTTCCGAACAACAGTCGGCAGAGAGACGTAGAAACTCTTTTCGCACCATTAGACACGAATAAAGATAATAAAGGACAATCCAATGACTCACTCATACATGTCGCGCTTCCCTGTTTTGGAAATCCACAATTCTATGCAATTGCCTTCATGCCTCGCAATCGCCCTTACGTCCTTGCTTCGCTCCACTTCTCCGGTCGCGGTGACAAGAGTTTTGAAAACGCGGATCTTCTTACAAGCCTTGACTTTGAGGTCGTCCGGGCTAGAGGGGATCTTGACTTTAGGCTTCGTATCGGTATATTTTTGGATGAACAAGGGCAGTCGCTCAAGAATCCTTGATCGAACTTCGAGGCAGATCTCGGTGGCTTGTATTTCATGAAGGCCGCAAAATCTCTCTTTAACGACCGCACTCAGAGAATTGCAACCAAGCGATGCATAGAAGCCTATCAATTCAATCCGAGTGAGATTTTACCAAAGATTAATGTTGATATACGTACGCTCGAGTACTTCCTCTTGAGGAGCAACGAAGAGGCAGTCGCTAAATAGCTGGTAGTCATCACTGTCATCGACAATAGTGACCTCTTGGGACGTCAGGAACTTGTGATTGCAGTGCCATTTGTCCTGATCCTCTGCTTTCTGCCTACGCACCCCGAGCAGAGCATGTTTGTCACTCATCTTGTGCAGTGTAGGGTTAGAAATGTCTCGACGCTGATAAGCGATCTTTCGCAGCTCGACCAAGAAACTGATGTCAAGCGAGTGAACGATAAGTTGATAACCCTTGTAGACGCCGCCAAACTTACTCTTCGTGACCTCCAGCAAAGTCGAAAAATTGCTGAGGGTTTTCGATCAACACCTCGGCAACGTCTTCTATTACAACTTGATTCTTCAAACCGCAAGCACGTAGGAAATCGTTCGCTCTGTCACCGAAGTTCACAAAGACAAATAGCTTCGCATAAAGTGTTGGTTTAGAACCTTGGTCAAGGTAACACTTGGTGGGAGGGAGGAATTTCAGAGCGCTTGATGGACCCATTGGAACGAATGGCAATCCCAACAGTCTGTTGCGATCCGAGGACGAGAAAGCTAGAATGATGTCAGTGCATGGAAAGGATGAGAAGAACTAGGGCCGTACCCGAGATATGGTCAGATAGAATTTCAAACCAGTGGCGGGCGGTTTGCCCATCACGCGGCGGGGTGTTCTCCAGTAAGTCCAGAATCTTTGACGTTGGGGGCTGTTGCGTTACACCTAGTTGACCCAAGGGCATATTCATGTATCGCTGCGGTACTACAAAAAAGCCTAGTGCTTTCCACTGAGTGCCGGAGTATACCTAGAACGGCTATTAGAAAGAACTCAAAGTGCAAGTGAGCCTCGCTATACTTCGCTCAATTGCTTTAAACAAGTACGGCCATTGCTCTCTGCAGGAATGAATTCCACGTCTTGGAAATCCTCTGGCTTGTAAGCCGAATACTGTGACTGAAGCTCTCTGCACAAATAGGCGAATGCAGTCACTTGGACTTCATCATCCTCTGACGAGCAGAGTTCCACGACCTTTGGCAGAGATGGGAAGTGATTTAAGCCGAGGCGGTACAACAGTCGAGCTAGACGACGACTCGATCAGACGGAAGGGATGTACATGGCACTCAGCTCACCTTCGCTTGATGTATCCCTCCACTCCAATTTCCCGCTCCATTCGATGACTGGCAGTTGGAGTTTCCGGAAGGTGTCCACAGGTGGGAAGAGTTCGTCAGCACAGTAACCAATATTTTCCTCGCTGCTACCCTGAGAATATTCTCTCGTGAAGATTTTGATCATTTTTAGACCAGAGATGTCATCGTCGGTCAACGAACGTTCCTCTTGGACGAGATATTTTATTAAATCGAACACGGTCCAATTTCCCCTCGGCTGCATTCTAACTGCCCTCAGTAAGTGCAAAAGCCAAAAGTATTGCAGGGACCTACTGATCCAAAAGAAAATGGACGGGAGGATCTTTCCGAACCCCAAGGGACAGGAGACATCTCTCCATGTCCGTGTCAGCTTCAAATCCTGAACCCCAACTCACTATTGGTAGGTCAAGGTGTTGGAACTGAGTGCCATCTGTGATAGGGAGATACGAGCATTCCGGGCAGCACAAGCCTCTGGAGGTAGGGATACATGGCTTGTTCCGAAACGCCTTCCTTGATTCGCGTCGTATATCTTCAGGAAGCTGTAACCATACACGGGAAAGGGTGCTGAGAACGCGTCTCGCCCAGTTGGCTGATCGGGTAAAGTTATGTTCTTCATCGGCCGACACGACATCCGGATCTGATAAGTGCCGTAACCAAAAAGCAACAGTGAACTCTTTCAACCCGATGCTGATGAGTTCCTTGAAATCAAAATGCTTGCTGACGCCAATAGGGATAAGAGAGAGAGGAAGTGGTCCGTCAGATGGAATGTGGAGCCCAAGAACCTTCGGATCGATAAAGGAGGTCATCGACGACAGGCATATCTCTTCGCCTGTATTGCCGCAGAGAGTAGCTGCGCTCAATAGTTGGTCAACCAGATCTGAAGCCAATTCATCTCGCGCCGAGTTCATCCACCAGCGTAGAAATGCTACAAGCTCCTCAATGTCCAGGGTATGGCCACGTAGATCTTGCAAAATGTCTGATGGAGTTATCGTGGAGATCTTGTGTTTGGGTGGAAGTGCTGCAATAGAACGATCACCGTATTGCGTGACGTGTTCTGAGAGCATTGGAACGGACATGAGAAATTTGGCCAACACCGAATCGAACTCTCTGACGCGAGGGGCTTCGCGTACGCCAACGGATGAGAGAAGCCTTAAGGGAAGGGTTGAACATCCATAGAACGAGTCCGCTAACAACTCTGCGACCGTTGAAGAGGGGGTGGAGCGATGGAACGTGAAGAACTTAAGAACGTGGAGGAAGCGTTTGTGAAGCTGATTCTGTAGCTCTCGGGATGGACGTAAATCTGGTTCACTTGCAGCCGCTTCCTCCCACGAGTCTTGGATCTCGGAAAGCTCCAGTTCGTACACCGCCCGACACAGAATACCTCCGACATATAGTAACTCCCTATTCCAAGCTGGATGATAAGAATAAGCGACTGTCTTCTCCTGACGGGGCGGGATACGCACTACCAACATTAATGTCACTGGGATGCCGTATTAGAAGCCGCTAGAAGCTGCTAGCAAACAAATTTGAACTCACGCTAAATCTATTGATTCACGCTCGACGGTGGGGATAAAGTGGGATGCCATGTGACCTCCGATCCCTGTCGTTTGTGCGGTAGCATGACCCTAGCAAAGCTATCAGCAGAAATCAAGAGAAGACACCGTAAGACTCGCGATGTAGACCCGTGTGTCCATAGCTCTGGTGTTCCATCAGACCGAAAGTGTCACTAACACAACAAGCTGCTCACCCGTCCAGATCAGCACAGAGTCCTTGTAATGGAGACGGGAACTGGTGATTCTGTTCGTTCTTGTGACTCCGATCATGTTCATCTTTACCGGTCTGTAAAATGAATCCGTAAGCGTTCAAATGCTTAAGAAAGCCAATGGCTTACGTATATCAGTCTGTACTTGAGGTCAGGCGGTGGTTTCTTTCTCATACATCGCTCCAGTTCTTTGGAGAACTTCTTTTCCACAGCGACGTCCACTTCTGCTGTGAACACAGTGACGTCCTTTGTCTCGTACAAGTCGCGTTGTGGGAGCATAATTCTAGCGTCAATCGTAATGGCTAGTCGGCGTAAGAATCAGAGAGCGAAACACGAATGGTGGAAAGACTTGCGATGTTTCTCAACTGATTTCACCGTCATGATGTTCTCACGACTCGACCGCTGTAGCTCATTGGCAATAGGAATGGGTCGAGGATGTCCCAGGGACTTGTTAATCTGGCCCACTCGACGGCCGTCAAAGAATACGGCTACATTTTCCAGACGAACCATGAAGGTGATGGATGATGCAAGGAACTGCATCAACTCCGCAATTGGGGGCATTGGAGCAGCCTCTCGCAGTGGTATCTTGAACGTTGTCCATAGATCCCTAGTTTCTGTTTTTGGGAGGTCGTCGAATCGGTAGCGCAGCTATGGGCAAGGTGAAAAAGGTGACACTAGTGATCAACTGGTCTCCATACCTGATTTTCTTTGTCCCATCGGAACTCCATTTCCTTATCTGGTGTTGTGTAAGTGTGGAATCTTCTCCGAGAGATGTACTAGCATCCTACCACCAGATGACACGCATGGATTTTCTGTGACAGAAAACACACTAAAGAAGCCTAAAGATGATTCGTGCTAAAGCATTGTTCTGTTCGAAGGGAGGTTTGACACCCACCAACACCAAATGCGCCGATCTTCGTTCGGTCTGGATTTCCCAAAGCTGAATGGAAAATCAATTATGAGACCAATGCCACGGGAAAGCGGGGGTGACTTCAAACCAATTCTTGGTAGTCGCTGCCAATCTTGTGGTCTGAACGGTTTCCCGTGGTTTCTGAATGTCCATTGTACGACCTTGAGCGAGTGTTAGTTAAACGGCAACGAAAAGGTGAACCGTTACACACGTGGGTCGTGTCTAAGTCAGGTAGTATGGGCGGTCCATCATCCATCACTGCTTCGGGGTCTAGAGGCGAAAATGTAGCGGTCTCGAAGCGAATTTCGGCGGAATCGCATCTAGCGTCGTCTGAGTTCTGAAGCAGTTCACGGAATACTGGCAGGTCAACTATGTGAGAAAACGAATGCTCGAAACTGTTGTTCGCCCACCAGAGAACTTGGCGGAATAGCGCGCAAGAACTTTATCAACCAATGCACGCATATCAACAGTCACCGGTGTATATCCTTGCCGAGATTGCGCCTTGTGGTCGATGGTCATGAGGAGCTATCAAGCAATCGCCGGGACTAACATACCATTAGGTCTAACTCTCGTTGTTAGAAGATACGGTATCCTGCGAGTTCGTCGCTAACGATCCAGGGAAGTGAGAGAGTACGTCAAGCGTGTATAGCCGGTCCCAATACGTTGTCGTACAGAGATGCTTAAAGAACACTAGTGAGTATGTAGGTGTTGGGACGGACTCAACTTGTTGTTGTTGGGCAGGTCAGCAACAAACATAGTTGGCAGCGCCTCGTGCCCACCACGGGGCAGCGCTTAACTGGCATGGGCGCATCAGAAACGAGATGAAGATGATATAATGGGAACAACAATTATTAGTGGCTCAGAGTTGGATTTCAATGATGAAGTTGGTGCCCGTCCCATAGTGGTAACAGCACGACAGTTAGTATTGGGTACTAGGTTGCCAGATCAGTAGTAGGAGTATCCTAGGAGGGCAATCAAAAGAACACAAACAACAACTACTACTCGGATAACATGGATGACAGCAAGATTGTATGATGAGTTACAAGGAGGTCAGATAAATTGATGGATGTAAGCCTAGCATGCTGCAACGCACGGCACAAGCATGGCATAGGGAAACAAATGCAACATCGAGGTTGTGTAACCGATAGATATCATCAAAGCACGTCCAGTGTTCGTACGCAGTCTATCAGGTCGTCCAACAGTGTGTCCTGTACCTGGACAGTGATAAGACTCTCCGAAGCGACCCTCCGGTACTCCGCCACATCTTGACGGGTCGGCGTGAGCAACAGCGCACCGAACGGTTGTCTCAGGCGAGCGATAAGCTGGAGGGCTGGTGTATACCTGTCCACCAGCGATCCGGGTGAAGGCGGTTCGATCATAACCGAAGGCAGATCATCATCATCCGTTTCCTCGGATATTATCTCTCCCACAGACCGTCGGCCGAGAAGGATGTCGATCCATGGGTGAACAAGAGTCAGAGAGTCCAATTGAGTGAGATCTTCTGCGGTACTAATCTCTACAATCCCGAGTGTGGTTGTCTGTGCACGGAATACTTGTTCCGACCCAGTCCGAGAAACCGACAAGGGCCCGAGTCTGAAAGTAAGACAGGAAAGCTTCATCCGTTTTCCTAAGAACGACGGCACAGGGAGCTCTTGCAGCCGATCATACAATGTCATGACCAAGTCGAGATTGAGAAAAGAGGCTCGCAACGTGGCAGTGATGGTCTCCATTTCAGTGTCTGTCATGGATGGCGGGATGTGTGAGGTCGATAACTGGCTGAAAACATGAATGTGGCCTGGGAGGCAGCTATTGAAGCTTCCAGACTTCCCAGTCCATGCAAGAATGCTCGTGTCTCCCGAACTGGTGAGTATCTGTGCCAACAGTCGCCCGAGCGCTTGGTCCCCTTCTCCATAAGTGACTGGTAAGGATACGGAGAATATCCCGAACAATGAGTAGGCTGCATCCTCGACGAGGGTCGTCTTGAAACCAGGCGCAGCTTCTCCCGAATGTTGTCTAACCCAGGTTGAAGTGTCGTCAAGGCTCGCGTCGAGATGTTTGATGCGAGTATGATCAATAATGGTCGTCATGGAAGAGATCAACTTTTTGAAGACTGGGAAAGATTCAAATGACGAGGCTTGTTCTGATTTGTCGAGGAGTCGGCCGGAGCTGGTGTTAAATTGTTAATGAGCACCCGAGGAGAGTCGCGGATAGCCTGCTGAACGGCACGTCGGATGACCATTCTCGTATTTGTTGGATTTATGTAATGGCGATGGAACTCTAGTCAGAGAATAAGTAAGTATCAGTAGACGGCCGCTATGATAGATGGGGATGGGGACAGAAGAACTTTGTACGATGACCCTAAATATTCATACTCGCGAAACGATTCCGGGGGGACAACTTATCTGGCATGAGGTGTCATGGGAAACAATGGTTGCTACCGTACTTTTGTATCTACAATACTGCCCAAGATAGGTGGTCACATAAGAGTGATACGGGTATGATTTTATGCTGTCGGATGAGGCGGGTTGGCGTAATGGTAACGCGCTAGTTTCCGGCGCTAGAGATTCTGGGTTCGAGTCCCAGGCCTGTCGCTTTTTACATGTCCTACCGTTGACTTTGATTTCGACAGCCCTACTACAGCTACTCTTACACGATTTGAACGACAGCAACAGTACATATGCTTGCCAGAACCTTTCACTTCTCTTCAAAGACGGGTGTGTCAAAGGTGCCATCAGGGTCTAACGCACAGTCAATGTATGAATACGCTTCATGGATTTTTGACACGGGCTTACCTCGCCCTTCTCGGTAAATGTATTTCCTATCCATTTCCGCGAGGTGCATGACATGACTCGCCATCTCATGGGCCACGATCGCGACCTTTGGGTTGTGGAACCCCCCAGCACGAATAGCGGCCGCAGCCACGTCATATCTCGAGACACGGTTGCACAACATCATCTTGATGGCTTGTCAGTACAGACCGACAAAGCAAAACCGACAGAACAAACATCAAAAGGAGACGTCGTCGTTCCTTCTTCTTGGTACCTGTTGGTCGTCATCAACCACAAGACCCTGTCAAGAAATTGCGACAACCGACCCCTCGATTGATATCCTTTCAATATTTGGCCGGCCGTACAACAGACCTTTCACCTCGACCGGATAGCTGTGATAATTGACGATGACGGGTCTATCCGGCGTAAAGAGGGAGTCAAAGTCTTCATCGCTCAGTGCATGAGGGTGACTCTCTGGCGGACCGAGAATCATCAGATCCGCCACGTTCACAACGCGAATGCGAAGGGCAGGGACTAATTTGCGGAGAAGGGCTGCTGCTGCAATCACCTCAAACGTAACTTCCGTACCGATGCCCACGAGGACGCTGAATTGTTTGTTAGAATCATACTAAAGTCGCAATGAGTTGACGTACGCGTCTGGATTCACTCCCTTCTCGGTGCTCGCAAATTTCCAAACGGAGGCCCCGGATATGCAATGCTTCAGGGAATTCAGTTGCACGTCGGCGCAAGGTAGCGAAAAGAAAACCCACACGGTTCGCCTCCTCCGGGCTCAGCCATACTGTAGTCGGTTGCTTGCTGCCAACCATAAGATTGATGTAGTTCTTGGCCCCCAGACAGTGCGCCACAGTAGAGAGGAAACAGTTCGCATCAGGTGGGAGATAAACTCGGGCAAGTTTCGGTTTCAGATCAAGGAGGGCACCAATGAAGGAAGGATTCTGATGGGAGAAACCATTGTGCTCCTGTCTAGCCCAGGTAGAGGTCTCCAGGAAGTTGACAGAGCCAATATCATGACGCCAACTAGTTTCATGAGCCTAAGCATTGAACGTGATTGATGCATTGCAGAAAGCAAAAGACAATAAAAGACAATACAAACCATCTTCACAAACTTGCTGTATTGCACCATCATGGTGTGGACGATGCCAAGGAAAGCCTCGTACGTGGGGAAAAGGCCCGTCCTTCCTGTGAGTGTATATCCCTGAAGCATGCCCTGACAAGTGTGCTCGGAGAGAATTTCAATAACGCGCCCTCCCTGAGCACGAGAAGCAACGTCCCACTGAAAGTTTCTCCCAGTGACGTCAAACACAGCATCGAGCTTGTTCGAAACCAACTCATCGGGGGAGAAAATCCTGAAGGTGGTTGGATTGCTAGCAACAAGCTTCAGCTTCAACATGGAATAGGATAAAGCATATAAAACACCTACCGTTTGATCACCTCGCGAAGGAAGATTCCAATTGTTTTCATGCAGCTTGCCTCGCAACCACTTTCAATCCCGAATGGCATCCAATCAGGGACTAAAAGCGGCTGGAAGGCTGCATGAGCCTCCTTCCTGAAACCGAGTCTCTTCTCCCTGGCAACAGGGATAACATCTGTGACGTCACTTATCGGTGCACCTTTGGTCTCGCCTTGAGTACCGTGAACAGTAAAAAGTTCCTCGGGACGATAGCTGGCCAACCAGTCTTGTAGCATCTGCAGCTCCTCCCCTGATGTTTTGGCCTCGGGAAGGGGTACTTGGTGCGAACGGAATGAACCTTCTATGAACTCCCCGTGCAGCTCTTTGGGACACGACCAGCCCTTTGGGGTTCGTAAGATCAGCATTGGCCAACGAGGTTTCACGACAGCTTTCCCCGAGCGTGCTGCTTGCTGAATACGCGAAATCTCTCCAAGAGCCCACTCCATGGCCTCGGCCATATCTCTATCGATGTTTGGCAGGTCGTCGACGATACAGACTTGGTAGCCATAACCACTGGAGATCCATAAGTAAATGGAGATGTAGACAAGATGACAAACTGACCTGAACAATGCAATCAATTCCTTGTCGTCCATACACCCAAAGATGGTGCGTTCTGAGATCTTGAATCCGTTGAGGTGTAGGATAGGAAGGACAGCACCCGACTCTGCAGGGTCGATATATTTGAACCCATGCCACGCAGTCGCAGTGGGGCCGGTTTCGGCTTCACCATCA
>JBBPRQ010000979.1:0-11401 GCA_038093095.1 Boletus insuetus | reverse complement strand
TGCTGGGACTTTCTGGAACAGGGGGGAGTTAGATGTTGGTATTGGTGATTTCACACCTCATTTGAGTTCCCATTGACTCTTAACCATGCCCATGTGCTTCTCCATGGTCACTTTACTTACCCACCGCTTTTCAGCTACTTCATAGCTTGTTGTGGTGTCTCTGCCCATACAGAGCCTTACCTTCGCTCACACTGTAGTCCATTGTGGCTGATGTTTACATTTGTTTTCCTTGATACTCCCTAGAGCTCCACTTTGTAGTTTTTGGTTACTCATTGTGGACTCCAGAGTCGTCCTGAGTTGATCCTGCAAGTGGCTAGTCTGCTTTACCCAAGCTATTCACTCTTAACACTTATGGCCTTCTTTTATACCATCATAACAAATGCACAGCCCAGCAGTCGATAGATACTGTACAGTTTCATCAAACTATAAATGGGTGGGATTGGTGTTTGAAAGTCCAGTTGTAGGGCTGTTACAAGACTGGAACCAGGCTGGAACCAGACTGGACTGGACTGATAAAGACTGATAGTTTAGTCTCAGTTCAGTCCAGTCTTTTGTAGTTACATTACAACCTTAGTCTTTCAGATTTTGAAAAATTGAAAGGCTGATAAACGATCAGGTGGGACAGTCTTTTGGAAGACTGACTATAATCTCTGATGTACTCTATAGTGTTGGCAGAAAAACAGACCACCATCAGGATTCTAACAAGAAACTAATGCAATGCAAGATGATGTCCAATTGATGGAGAGATGCATCCCATTGGGTCCCACCAGCCACCTAGAGAACGATCCAGAAACAGTTATATATCATATCCTGCAAGTATGGTGTTAAGCCAAGAGGACATTTACACCCTTTTTGCCTATGCTTTGATCTGTTTTTGGATGTCTGTTCAACATCTATTCCTGACTACAATCATGATCTCACAGGATATCAAGTGTGTACTTACAAAAATCCAGCCACATGCTCCATCAGTCATCAGGGACATGAAGGCCCTTGAGTTGGAGGCAAGCATGCTTGGCAGCTGTGGAATCACAGCCTAATATTGCGAGAAGTACATAGTAATTACTAGGCTATCATGGCACTTGGACCATCATCTTATATCAGTTGTTCACAAAGGGTTGTCTTTTGGACAAGTACAACTTTTGCTTTTCTCAATTTGGAAAAGTGTTTGAAACAATGCAAAATTGTATATGGTAGGTGGTCTTTTGTTTGAGGTCATCTTCCCTAGTGTTTTAATTCATTCAAATCCATACTTATGTAGACCAGGTGGTTCAAGGGTGGTCACTTGCATGGCACAATAGCCTACCTTGTATCAAGGTCAATATCTCTCTCAAGAAATCAGAATTATGATCCCTTATAGGTCAAAGGATGGGCAAGGACATATATACACACACAGTGGAGCTGGAAGCATTTTCATGATCACTGGAAGGTAGACCTATATAGCCTTTATAGTGAGTGCTATAAGTATGCCAGCTCTGAGAAGAATCCACATGACTTCATGTATTATACTATCTTTACCAGGTTTTATACCTATTTGAGTCTTGATGATGCTTAGAATTATACCCACTACATAGCAACACTTTTGATCAGTCAAGCATAGTATATATAGCAATGTATTGGTAGGCCTGGAAGAACTGGAGCCATTGAAGAGCCAGCAACAAGGGCAGGAAACTAACTCTCAAAGTTTATGAAAGGATGAAAGCAAATAATAGTGATAGTGCAAGATCACCATGCATTTTGGAGTGTCAGTTTCAGAAAAAGGGCAGATCTGCTGTAATGGATTACTGTAGTCCCTGGTTGCAAATGCATTCAATAGATGCAGTAAAATAATGTGAGACCAGACCAATATTTCATCATATCACATAACTAGATATGAATTCTTGAACCATTCTGTTATGGTCTACAGAGGGGCTACTCATTTTTCTATATACTCTTTCCTTTCTCTCATCTTTCAGACTTGTTCTCTCACCATATGTGGTTGTATTTGTAGCAGAGTCGTCCTCTGCCTACTTAGATGTGTTTTATTCTGATCTCTCTGTCTTATTACTCACATGGCTCCCTGCTGCCCATGCCATATTTAAACTTCCTTCTTCTGCTGTTCTGCATTGGACTTATTCAGACTTCTTTTAATTATATTTGTGCTCTACACTCATATTTCATATTCTTAGTTAGAACTCTGACTACTGCACATTCAAGTCATTTGTTATATGGAGATGGAATTCCTTCAGACTCCTGCTCCTTCTTTCCTTTTACAGTACTCACACAGACTAGGGGCCTACCATATATATAGCTAGCTCTCCCTTTGTATTTACTGTTAAGAGTGAATAGCTTGGGTAAAGCAGACTAGCCACTTGCAGGATCAACTCAGGACGACTCTGGAGTCCACAGTGAGTAACCAAAAACTGCAAAGTGGAGCTCTAGGAAGTAAGTGCACTTCAAGGAAAACAAATGTAAACATCAGCCACAATGGACTACTGTATGAGCAAAGATAAGGCTCTGTATGCGCAGAGACACTGTGGCACAACAAGCTAAGAAGTAGCTGAAAAGTGGTGGGTAAGTAAAGTGACCATGGAGAAGCACATGGGCATGGTTAAGAGTGAATGGGATGAGGTGTGAAATTATCAATACCAACATTTCCCTAAGCTAGTTCTATGCAATACCAGCATTGTTTCTAGTGACCATTGAGTCCTGCAAGATTCCAGGATAGGTGAGACCATTGAGTCTTTGCATTGTCTTGAAGATAGACTTCATACTCTGGACCTCCTCCTTCATATTCATCCTCTACTCCAATCTGAGCTATGTCTTTATAACCAGTACTGCTATATCATCTTGTTACTATGATGCTATGCATTACACGTTCCATTCAAAGTGTCTTTATTTGACTAGTTCTAGATTGGAGCCAATTCCATTTCCCTTAGCTGAGGATTATATGCAAATATGTACATGTTGTTACTTCAAGAGCAGAGAATATACACTCTCCTGTGTTCAGAGTTAAATCCTGTACCTGTTACACTTGGTCCGGGTAGGAACAAGTGTAGCCTTTGAGTGGTCAAGGGACAAGAGCGTTGAGTCAAAAGTACGACAAGGACTTATAGAACAGAGGGTCGAAGGTCAAGGGTACTTGTGGGGGCGTCCACACAAGGGTCAAGGAGACTGGGCTGAGACCAGTAGTTCAAGGGTTCAAGGGAGCTGGGCTGGAACCAGCAAAGGGTGAGGCAAGAGCAAATAGATTGTACGTGGTACAAGAAGACAAAGGAGCTCAAGCATAGGGAAACGCTAGAGCAGTATCTACAACTTATATATGTTGGATATACAAGCGTTAAGGGCAGGCATAGAAAAGGATAGAAACAGGTGGAAGAGATGATGACTAAGTAAGTGGAGACCGTTGGGACGCCGGCGGGAAGAACACGTGAGAGGAATGTGTCATCATAGAAGAAAGAAAGGATAAGTCTGCAGAGAATAAATGAGATGCGTCATTAATACAAAATGAGAAAGAAAAGAGAGAATCGTAACAGTACCACAAAAGTGTAAGAGAAGGTAGAAGTTTTCCAGTATACAATACATTAGCAAGAGATGAAACCAAGTTAGAGTAACTAACTGAAGTGCTTGTAAGTGAGGTGAAATCATATCTATATTATGAATAGAGCTATGCTTGCATTATGATTATATTACATATAATAATGTTGTGATGCATTTCAAAGAAGATTGAATGATTTAAGCAAATAAATTGTAATATTTCTGGTGCTCCCTCTCTTTCTGAGTTGCTAACTGTGGAAAACTTCCAGAAGTGTCTCTGGAATTATGGTCCCCAGAACTGAACCAGAATAGTATAGTTCATGTTGTCAATGATCATATACCTCTGAAAATAGTATGTATGTAGTTGGATTCCACAATATGTCCTTGATAAGAAATGTTGAAAGCAGGAGTAGGAGTAGTGTAAAGAATACTTTAAATTTCACACTTTCACTCTATCACTATCTAAACCTTTGTACTATATCACTATCACAATTCCAGAATGATCTATCATGTTCTATGTTACTTGGTCTGTGTGCAGACCTGTAGAGTATATAAGTAACACTGTCTGTAAAGTAAATCCTCAGAATTGGAATATTATTTCCTTTCCTTCATAATCGCTCACTTAGAGTGACTGTTGGTGTCGAATCATAACATTATTCCAATTCTCTTTATCAACAACCCTCACTCTTTGCCTCAACACTATACACTTCATATAGTTGTCTTGTTTCTTACCCCTATTCCCATTGACTCAGATGTGTATCTCTCATGAAATGTGTTGTATTGGGCTATTGTGTGTAAGCCCCAGTGCAATGTAGTTGGAGAGCTCTTC
This sequence comes from Boletus insuetus, assembly GCA_038093095.1. Lineage (NCBI taxonomy): Eukaryota > Fungi > Basidiomycota > Agaricomycetes > Boletales > Boletaceae > Boletus > Boletus insuetus. The sequence goes on along the minus strand of JBBPRQ010000979.1, from coordinate 7,059 downwards.
GTCGACGTTTTGAGTTCGCTACACCCGGATCTCAGGGTTAAGAGAAATCTGCATATCAGCGCACTATCTGTATACGGACCACAACCGTGCAAACTGTGTTAAACACACTTGTCCAGCGTATTAAACCGGATAATGTTGCTGTACCCCATAGTGCACTAGGGGAGTTTCTTGGGTAACTTTGACCCAGGCATGTAGGGATACACGATACATCTAGTCCCCGATTCGTGTGATTACTGTACGTCACGTTGTTTATACAACACATACAGTTGTAGTGCTGGAAAGCTAGGCTGTAGTATGCTGAACCTCTGGTTAAAATTAACGACTTCTCCCATTCAAAACCTTTGTGGGGTGTAGATAATTAATCTTAGTCCTTTGTTGTACCTCCATCTTCCAATCACATTCAGCCCTCTGTATTACCATCAGTCATTTTGACTGACAGGACAAGGCAATTGCGCATCCTCCAATCACAATCGTTCCATTCTAAGTGAAGTTATCCAGTAGCCTCTGGACCGTAACTTAGTACACGGAAAACGGGAAACTGTCATCATTATGTCCATATCCAAATCCCTCTTCAAAACCCCATCCTCTCTCCAGGATGTTGTTGTTTGCATTCCCCAACCTCGGAGACATTGCTGATACATTGCCAACAATACCACCAAGTCCTCCCTGGTCGACCACTCTTCCACAATCACAAGCTCCATCATGGGCACCAACCCCTCCATTTCGGACTCCGGTATCACCAATGATGACAACACCTTGGCTGGCATACGCTGTACATACCCCTTCTGTTCATATGACGAGTATGCAGAGGTCGAACATGCAACAACAATTCTTCAAAGACTATCTAGTCTGGAAGCAGGCATTCGACTACAACCCTGTGGCTGCATGTCCTCCTCCAAACCCTCCATTTGGAGCCAGCTTGAGGCTGCCTTCCCCCCAGTCATCAGACTCCATGAACTCGTCGCCATTTACCAGACGCCACCTGTTACCTCCGCAACCATCCACAGAACCCTGTGTTCAACTCCCATCTACAACTTTTCATGCCCAACCCCCACCAGCCTATCAGATCCTGTCTTACCCAGCAGCTGGTAGTCTGAGTGGACCAAACATGAGGATATCCAAGTCCATCGTACCAAAGCCGGAGATGTTCAATGGCAACAAAGCAAAATACGTGCAATGGGCACGTCAAGTTTCTCTTTACTTGCTCAGCTTCGGAGAAGGCCTGAGTAATCCTGAGAAAATCCTCATCGTCCTCGGATTTATGAGAGGCGATAACCCCGCTGGTCGCTTTGCCGACCTCTATATACAACTAAACAGTCTCACCCTCGACAAGAAAATCTTCACGGAGTTCTGTTAAGAAATAAACGCTGTGTTCAAGCCGGCTGCCCTAAAAAGAGAAGCCAAAGAGAAGCTGATGGAGTTATGTGAGGGATCGAATGAATCAGTCAAAGACTACTTCGTCAAAATAAAGCAGCTCATCTCTGAAGCCAAATATGATATGATATTCAGTATACATGGCGCATCCTCATACAGATAGTCCACCAAGGAATTAAAAACGAAATTGTTGAGTTTGTGGAATGACAGCAATCCCATCTCCTTGATGGAGATGACTACCTCACGCTTGCCAACTGGGAAGTAGTGCTGATCAAAGCAGATCATATCCTGCAAGAGATCCACACGTGCAAAAAGGCCACCCAGCACAAGCCAGTACAAGGACCTCGCCAATATTGGCAAAACAAATCAGCAGCAACTCCGGTTGCTACCATGTCATCACCTGCTGCCCCTGCTCCACATCCGAATGCCACAGGAACGTTTGGAGGACAAGGCACCCCTATGAACATTGGCAAACTTCGTGCCGAAGGCAAGTGTTTCAAGTGCGGAAAGCCTTGGCCTTGCAAAGAACATTTCAAACCCCGCGCTCGACAGGTGCGAGTTATGGAATTCAGAGGAGAAAAGTTGGAGTGGACAACAGGCGAAGAGTTAGCCCAGAAAATTGCTGAAGTAGAAAAGAAGGGTTTTCCCAAAGAACAGTAGCTAGGTTAACTACCTGTTCTTCTCCTAAGTCATTGTCGTCGTGTAATAAATATTCTCTTCTCAGGAACGATGAAGGTTAGACCACTAAGGAAAATTCCCACCCTATGTAGCACAAATGCAACCAGTGCACAAAAACAATAAGTTATTGGGTTACTAAGTGTGGGTGTGAAAAGAAAAAGAAAGAGGAAATCCCCGAAGTCATCAAAGTAAGATCTATGATGACTAATCCATCCACAATACAACAAAAACGGATGGATGTAAGGCCAATGTACCCTGGGTTGTTGACAAATGAAATCGAACAACTACTTCCTTCAGAACAAAAAGAGCACAAATGTGTGGCTGCTGTACACCTGTTCAAAGAGCCAATTGTTCCAAAGAAGATCACTATCCTTCAATGAGAATCAAAGCCAATCAAAGAAGCCAACAAAAGAAGTTGGATAAATACAGTTGATCCTTGGTCCATTGAATGGATTTAAAAAAATGGCAGATCATGCAGATGAGGATAGAACCCTCAAACATCTAAAAAATTTCGTGCACGAACAACAGTTAACTGAAGTCCTGCCGGAACTCATCCATCAAATAAGATCAATGAGTTTGGTAGAAGCTCATTTGATAATTCATGATCTACAAAAGAAACCCCGATTTGTAAACCAAAAGCGATCTAAAGATTTGTTAGAAACACGGGTAACCATTGTAAAACCCAACAGATCAACAATATCAACAGTAGCATTAGTCGATTCGGGATGTAGCAGATCAACAATTGATGAACGATTCGCATGCGAACATCAACTGATGGTATATGATCTACCAAAACCAATGCAGATCTATTCGAGAATTCACTACACTAGAGCTACATATCAATGACCATAAAGAACGCCTAGCTCCAGTGATGACTCGATTGAGTACCCACGCCATCTTTCTCGGACATGATTGGCTACAAACCCATAACCCTCAGATCGACTGGAGAACAGGAGAAATAAAACTCACCTGTCAAGTCGATCATATCCCAGAATTCATCTTGGAAGCAGAGTCCAACAATGAAAACCAAGAAGAAGACGATGTAGAACAAATATTCCAGGTCGACATGGAAAGTTACATAAGAACCCTGTCAACTGACCTAGACATTGAAGCTAAAAAGGCTAAATATGAACGAACCTTTGAGAATGTCATACCAGAACATTATCACAACTTTAAAGATGTGTTTGAAAAAGAAAGCTTTGATGAACTCCCACCACATCGTCCTTGGGATCATGTGATCGAGTTATTACCCAGTGATCACGTGATTGATTGTAAGAATACAATCTAATGCTCAATGAGCAAAAAGAACTTGAAGAATTTCTGGATGAAAATCTAAGAACAGGAAGGATAAGACCCTCTAAATCCTCTTTTGCCTCCCCATTCTTCTTCATTAAAAAGAAGGATGGTAAACTTCGACCCATACAAGACTATCGGAAATTAAACGCTATCACCATAAAAAACTGATACCCATTACCCCTTATATCTGAATTAATAGACAAGCTAAAAAATGCTAAGTACTATACAAAGCTTGATATTCGATGGGGTTACAATAATGTATGAATGGTAGAAGGAGACAAATGGAAGGCAGCCTTCCATACCAATAAAGGACTGTTCGAACCGCTCATAATGTTCTTTGGACTCACAAATTCACCCACAACATTCCAAACCATGATGAACCACTTATTCCAAGACCTAATAAGTCAGGGCAAAGTTGTTGTTTACATGGATGACATCATGATCTTCATGGCGACACTTAAAGAACATAAAGAAGTAGTTCGCAAAGTATTACAAATACTACACAAAAACAAATTATCTCTAAAACATACCAAATGCGAATTCGAACAAACAGAAACCGAATACCTTGGACTCATAGTCAGTCACCAAACAATAAAAATGGATCCCGCCAAAATAAAAGAAATAACCGAATGGCCAACACCAACCACTCGAAAACAGTTATGCAGATTCCTCGGGTTCCTTAACTTCTACCAACGATTTGTTCAAGATTTCGCCAAAATTGCTTGACCCTTGAATGCACTCACATCTGAAAAGAAAGAATTCATTTGGACTACAGAATGCCAACAAGCGTTTGAACAATTAAAAAACACAATCACCTCCGCCCCCGCTCTAACCATGCCTACCGCAGAAGATCCATTTCATGTAGAAACCGATGGATCTGGTATTGGTATTGGAGCGATTCTTACACAAAAACAGAATGATCGATGGCACCCAATTGCCTACATCTCCTGATCCTTATGCAAAGCGGAAAGAAATTATCACGCCGTGGATCTGGAAATGGCAGTGGTTGTATTTGCTCTAAAAGAGTGGCAACAATATCTACTCAATGCCACTCAACCATTCGAGGTTCTCACTGACCACAAAAACCTTGAATTCTTTAAGAAACCACAGGGTCTTTCTTGTCAACAAGCAGGATGGCATCAATTACTCCAAGAATATCATTTTACAATGATACATTGTCCTGGCAAAGGAAATCCGGCAGACCCTCTGTCCCGGAGGTCAGACTTTGAAAAGGGGGTAGATAATGACAATAAAGGACAGATCCTATTACCCAATACACTTTTTACACCAAACTCGGTGATCGAAGGAGCTGCTGTGCACTCTATTGGACCGATAAAACAACGAGAAAACATTGAGTGTGTGGCTACTGTGTGCCCGCTTAGCGAAGAATCCGTTGAGTCAATGGTTGTAAAAGCCCAACATCTAAAAGAGAAGTTTGTAATAAAGGATTTGGAAAAGAAAGAAACACATTGGTCAACAAGAAATGACATAGTTTACTGGAAAGATCTTCTGTACATCCCTAAATCCAATCAACTACGAGAAAAAATCATAGTACAAAATCACAATCACCCCTTAGCAGGACATCCAGGAACTCGTTGAACATGTGACCTTATCATGCAAAAATATTACTGGCCTACTATCACAAAAGATGTAAAATGATACATCCAAGGATGTGACAAATGCCAAAAAACCAAACCAATCACGCAAACTCACTGAACTCCACTACATCCAAATGAAATCCCGCAAAACCCATGGGAAATCATCTCCGTAGATATCATCGGTCCCTTACCCGAATCACAAGAAAAGAACACAGTTCTTACGGTTGTAGATTGATTCTCCAAAATGATTCACCTTTTTCCTATTTCCACCGATATTACATCAAAAGGAGTTGCCACCATATTCCGAGATAACATCTTCAAACTCCACGGAACTCCCCAAAAGGTGATATCAGATAGAGGTCCCCAATTCGTATTGTCATTTATGACCAATCTCTATACAATGTTAAAAATCAAAGGCAATCCATCTACCGCGTTCCACCCACAAACCAATGGACAAACAGAACGATACAATGCTACAGTTGAACAATATCTATGACTGTATATGAACCACCTCCAAACAGATTGGGTCGAATGGTTAGTGTTAGCCGAGTTCACTCACAACCAGAACGTTACAACCACAACTGGTTATTCTCCATTCATGTTGAACTACGGACAACAACCAATTATAAGACAGGAAAATTGGAAAATGATCCAAAATGAATCAGCCGAAACTTTTGTTGATTCCATGAAAAGAACCATAGAACAAGCCAAGCGATCATTAGAACATGCTTCAGAAGATATGAAGAAGTTCTATGATCAAAAAACAAGATCTCTGATCGAATACAAAAAAGGAGATATTGTTCTTCTCGAAGGAACAAATATCAGATCGGATTGACCATCAAAGAAACTTGGAGATAAGAGATATGGTCCGTTTAAAGTGGTAGAAAAAGTCAGTGCTGCAGCATACAAGCTAAAGCTTGACCCTAAGTGGTGCGGAATTCATCCTGTATTCCACGAATGTCTCCTTCACCCCTATCATAAAGAAGAATTTCCTAGCCAGCAAAAAGAACCACCACCACCACTGGACCTAATTCATGGAGAAGAAGAGCAGGAAATTGAAGAAATCATCGCATCCAGAAAAAAACGTAATCAAATTGAGTATCTTGTACAATGGAAAGGATTCCCTTCAGAAGAAAATGAATGGATTCCGTACTCCAAACTCAAACATGCCACAGACGCTATCAAAGATTTCCATAGATCTCATCCCACTGCTCCAAGACCTCAACAAAAACTCCGACTTCAGGAAATCTATAACCCCGATCAACCCGATTCAACCTGCACCTGTCCAATTTGCAAAGGTGTTCCACTTCCTTCCATAACTACCACAGTCCTTAAAAGTCCCAAATTCTATGAATTCCATGCTTTCATTAACAACCAAATACTCTCCAATGGAACGTCAAGTGTAAAAAGGGGGTAATGTAAAGAATACTTTAAATTTCACACTTTCACACTATCACTATCTAAACCTTTGTACTATATCACTATCACAATTCTGGAACGATCTATCATGTTCTATGTTACTTGGTCTGTGCGCAGACCTGTAGAGTATATAAGTAGCACTGTCTGTAAAGTAAATCCTCAGAATTGGAATATTATTTCCTTTCCTTCATAATCGCTCACTTAGAGTGACTGTTGGTGTCGAATCATAACAAGTAGTGTCTGTAAGAAATATCCATCTTACTCCTGCCCTTGCAAGATCATGACAGCCTCACTTCCTGATTGAATGAATGCTTGATGGATTGCATTGAAAAGGCATATATCACATCTCATTGACATTACTGCCACTCCCATTGAATAAACATGTTTTAAGATTATAATGCACAGCACTATAGTAGCGAAGGGAGGATGAGGGATAAGGAGGTCCGAGGAACAAAGTCTATCCTTTTTTTTTTTTTTTTTTTCCACTGTGTTTATTGTCCATGGGGCAGTGCCCCTCGCTGGACAGTACAATTGCTAGCTACACCTACATACAACGTACGTAAAAGAAGATCAATGGGAGGATACATAGTTATGAGCTCAAATCCCGAAGTGGGTGAGCATGTGCACAGACAGAACATGGGGGCTGAGAGAGGGGGTTATACTAAGTCAAAGTAGAAAGCACTTGGGGAGGGGG
>JBBPRQ010000978.1:0-11415 GCA_038093095.1 Boletus insuetus | reverse complement strand
AGATTTTGAAGGATGAACTGCTGAATACTCTGTAGTATTATGTCTGGATTCTCTTGACATGAGCTTTTAGCAGGACAATGACTCTAAGCACACCTGTAGGAAGGTGAAGGACTGGCTTAAGGAGCAGAATTTTAGGACTATGATGTGGCCTACATAGATTCCTGACCTAAACACAATGTGCTACCTCAAGAAAAGGCTGGCAAATTATGAACATCCTCCTAATGGGGTTCATTGGTTGAGGGAGAGTATACAGGAGGAATATCACTTGAGGAGTGTCAAAAGTTGATTTAGAGCATGCCTAGGAGAGTTGAAGGAGTGCTCAAACTGAAAAGAGGCTATACCAAGTACTGATATACCCAAAATACCCCCTCAATGCCAACAGGTGCAAAACTGTTGCAATGGTATTGCTGTTTTGAAGTATGCATATCTCCATAGCCACTGGGCCAAATCACATGACGCAGGGACCGATTTGGTAGCCAAGGGTAGGGGCTATGTTATATCCCACCAAGCATAAGCGAGATTCCCACATGTGGTTGTAGCACACTGCGCACGCTGCATTAGGGTTAGTTATTGCAACAGTTTTGGAGCTCACTGTAGTTTCATTGCCTTCAATGCCACAAGTCTCCTTGTTCAAGATCACCTGTGCAATATATGAAGACTCCACAATTGATGTCCTCTTTTCTCTCGCAGAGAAGCACATCACCTCCACGTGCTTCTTCCAATTACTGAAGCTTGTGCTGACAGGGGAAGAAGAGTGCAATGAGGACGATTGGCTTGACCTCGTCAAGATTGTCCTTGAAAGAGGGACCATGGGTTTCCAGGAGATCCAGGATGCTCTCCTCACATACAATCTGAATGCTAGTTGTTCATGATCTCTTCCTGTAACCATCTGCTATTACTAATGTTGAGCTTGCAGTATGACAGCAGATTCCCTCGTCACCTGACTGCATTGCATCCCCTCGTATCCACCAATGTGAGTTGGTGGTCAGCTTTTTCCTCTCTAATCCCTGAAGACTTCTCTGCAGTTCACACTAGGCCACTGTGTCAGGATTCTGCCATGTGGAGGATGATATGGGACTGGACAGCAGGAGTCTTCAAGTTTCTGAAATTAATGGACAGATTAAAAACAATGTTGGGTGACAGCTTTGTAGAAGTCGAGTGGTCTTCAATGTTCAATCCTGTCTTCAACACCTCTAGACCTAACTCAGATGATGAGCAGAGCCACACTGCTCTCATGGACAATAGTAGCATTCATCCACCTGTTTCAGCTCCCACCATTCAGGCTGTTGAAGATGCCATGGAAGTGCTCAGCATCTCAATCAGTGCTTTGTGCATGTTGGTTCTGAGTCCCCACAGTTCCCCAGTTATTGTGCTTCCAGCCCCAAGTCTCACTGCCTGACTAAGCGTTGTAAGACAGCTTCCATCTTTATTGACATACCCATGTCAAAAGAAGACAAGGATGAAGATGAGGATGAAGATGAGGATGTAGCTCATTCAAATCTTGTCACACAAGTCCTCTCCGCTGGACTAGCACATTTCACCCAAAATGTTCAATGCATTATAGCCTGCTATGAGGAGCATGAAGTCCCTACCACACTCTGTTTGGTGGTGCCACTTCAACCACATCTTCTTACATTACCTGAAGCCCAGTAAGCACATCTATATATTGTGGACTTCCCAACAAGTATGTGGCTCCCATTTTTTATTAAGAAATATTTCAAACATATCCATCCATTTTCAGAGAACATAGCAAACTTTTGTCATACAATATTCAAAAATCATAGGCTACCATGCCAGGTCATCACAAGCCTTCCAAACAGAGTTTATGTTGAGGTGACAAGTCCTCTTCACATCCAGGATAATTTGTTCACTCAGTAAGGTGGTGCAGATGTAATGCATTTAGTAATGGAGACAAACACCTACAACTATTGTGATATGGGCTTTTTCCCTCTAGTATCTGTAGACCACAAACTGCCTTTACCTTTGCAGTACTGGATGAATTCCTCATTGATGCATTAGAATGCAAGACCTCTGCGTCTAGCTTTTACTTCAAGCTCAGAAGACTTACCAACAATGCATTTCTAAATTCTATTCCTGTATGTGCTTTCTAAAATGAAAGGCTTAAAATTGGCTGAATACTATTTAATTAGGATCATTACCATGAATTAATGAGGGTATCCAGGATGTGGAGAGACCTTACCAATTGCAAAAGAGTAGGAATTGGGCATGGCCCAGAAAGAGAGCCCATAGAAGGAGAGTTGACAATTTTCTGCCCTGCATGTCCTCAGCCTTGGATCAATTTGCCTTTAGAATGGGATAAGAAATATAATAGGTTGGTGACTATTTTTTGCAACCACCTACCTTGTGATTGATAATATGGACCCAAAGCAGCCTTATGCTATGTTGTAGATGGGAATTTTTCAGCCCAGCATATAAAAATGAGGAAGCCTCAGGATGACATCCCTCTATCTAATAGTTTGGCATATATGGTAATCAACCAACTCTATCAGAATCATGTTGAGAATGCACCAAATAATGATGAGGTGTGTATTTTAAAAAAGTCTTTGATCTACCTAGAGGTTTATTCATTCCTTATCCTGATTTGCTTAACTTGTCAAAATCATTGTGCAGTTAATGAAGCAAACACTAGTAATACCCACTTGTGAGCCACTGGTGTGGGAGCTACTGCCTATGCTTGCCATGGCTGTTTTGTTCCTTATTCTGTGGTTGATTTCTATAAAGAAGAACAGTAAGTGTATTAAATAATGGTGAATCTGAATGTGCATTTTTAAGGCATAAAAATATCAACTACTCCATTTGCTAGGCAGTAAATTACAAGTCAAATGGCATTCAAAAGGCTATTATTATTTATGATGTGGCCTGCCAGTGGTGCAAGAATTTTGCTATCTGGATGGATCAAATTCCAGGCTTGTCCCTGCCTGATGAAAATTGTGGCAGCTATTGGCAAATTCCATTTGAGTACCCACAAGATTTAAGACACTTTGGGCTACCTTTAACAAGATCTCTCCCTCAGCTAGGTCCATGAGTTTGGCTCACAGACAAGAGAACTTTATGATGATCATATGTGGGATTCTAATTGAAAGAAGCTGGTTGGAATAGGTTAGAATATTTTCATTGACCAGGGTCAAGATATTCACTGGTTCTACAGAAAAAACTTTGTCAAGGAAGCTCAAGTTGGCAATGCAGGGTGTGGATAAAACCAAAGTGCCTTTTGAAGAGCTTAGTTCCATCCTGGAGTCCTCCAAACTCCAAGTGTGGTCAGAAGGGGCAGAAAGAGCTGACAGAGAAAGAGGGAAGCTTGGACATCTATAGTCTACAGATGGTCAAAGGTCTGTTGATTTTCACTCAGAAAGTTTCACTCCAAAAGGTTTATTAACTTCATCTAGCACCAAGCATGGCAGAGATATGTTTGAGCCTTCTGCAGGCCAACATAAGGGCTGTCCAAAGCCTGGATTCTATTTCTTGGTTAATAGAGGGAATAACCATTGAGGATGCTTAGTAAGTCCAATACTTGTTTAGCTGTTTAACATTCATATCCATTATATATAGGGATGGATTGTGAGCTCAAGTATGGGGCTTGCCTGGTAATCCAACTGCCAGCCAAAAGATAGCCATTATCAAGAAACTGTAATGCTTGCCTTCATGAAAGCCTATATATCTCAAAAAGCCATTACTACCTTTTTACTTTCTAGAACACTACAGTTTCCTATCATATGATCTTATCTCAGCTATGCACCTTATGATATACACATGTCATCCTCATTACAACCTGATGCTTTTCCATTTGACTCATCAATCTCTTATTATCCAATAGCAATAACCACTCTTATCTAGAGCCTATAGCAATAGTCTCTCTTATCACCTCATGATACCCAGTGATCATACTATTTACTACTTATAGTTAGTATAGTCTCTAGCATAGCTTGATCTATGCACAGTCTCTCTTAGTATATATAGTCGTACTTTAGTAGTATAGACTCTAGTCTTATTCACCTTTGTTATTTCCCCTTCTTGCTATAGATCCTTTGATTCCTTGGAATATCACATTCTACTATTGATTGACCTCACAACATCACAAAGTCTCTTGTAGAGTTCATAGTGGGACCAAGGGTCATTACAGAAATGACAGAAACTATATGCTAGGATTGTCAAGTTCAATCAAATGGCTGGCAACTTCATGGCCAACTCAGAACTAGAGACTTGCTTTATCTCAAAGGTTTCACATTTGTTGAATCCGAAAATGAGGTGTGCCTTGCATACTTTGTGCTGTTCCATATGGATCTAACCAAATTCAGGTTGATGCCTGAGCCGCTCTCTCCACAAATAACTATGAGCTTGAGAAGTGACAAATAGCTGTGACCATTGCAGCCACCCGCATACGATCAAAAAGCTGGTCAGTCCTTTGCTTGGAGAGTGCAAAGCAGAATTCATTATTGGTATTTGACAGGGAAGGATGATGGACAGAAAGTGGACTCGATTGACGTGTAGAAGTACAGAATCACTCTGTCAGTATTCACAACTTGCCTTTGGATATGCAGGAAGGGCTTTACATGTAGCAAGCCCTTGAGCAGTATGCAACTGTAAAGCATACCGAGTTTTTTGCTAACACCAGTAAAGCAGTGGTTAAGCTGGCCAATGCTGCAGTGAGAATGAATAAGAAGCAGGCAAGCTATTGTTGCAGCCAAAGTTCATTGTTTTCAATGGAATCTATATTTTTTTTACTAACCTTCATCTCTGTGTGGGGTGGTCTGGCACTGGGGCAATAATCCATTAGGTGATGATCTAGATCAACCAAATGGTGTTCAACTTGTGTGACTCCATCCAGAAGAACACCACTGCAAGGGAAGCCACCAAGTTGGCAAACAGGTCCAAGTCCGAGTTCTTGGCAAACATATGTCACAAAATTAGGTATGAAGTGTTCTGCTGGTCATTGACATCTGGGGTTGCTGATGTAGGTCAAGAATGCCAATGAATGGTATTGTTGGCATGACAGAGCTGAGTCTAGACCTGGATCTGAACAGATCACAGAGAAAGAGTTTGATATTAGTCCACTCATTGGTATGATTGCTATTACTGATCATTGATAATGTATTGGATATCTCCAAGAGTGGGTCCTTCATGTTTCATAACTGCTTTAGACTCATTCCCTCTGCCAGACTGTTTTTGGAATTATTTTGTGGTCTGTGCATTGCAGAACAACCTGGACCTCACATACGGTGTAGACCCCGATATCCCAGATCAGTTGATTGGCAATTCTCTTCCATTACGCCAGGTCATCACAATCCTTGTTAGTAATACCATCAAGTTTACACCCTCAAAACAAATGTGAAAGGACATGTTGCCCTCAGCACCTGACTTCTGGCATTGAATAACCAGAGCATCACCCTGGAATTCTGTGTCACAGATATGGATGTCAGTATTGCCAAAGATATATCGAATCTCATCTTCGATACCTTCTGTCAGGCAGATGGTTTCATGACATGTGTATGTATTAGTTTCCCTTGTTTGCATCCGATGCAGCAAATTTAATCACTGTTATTTGTGTCTCACAGGAATATGGTGGAATGGGTCTAGACCTGTCAGAAACATCTCGTGAACCTTATGTAAGGGAACATTTGGGTTGGTTTGTGTCACTCAAGGTTTTCTTTTGTTACTCGAATGATGGATTCAATCTGGAGAGTTCTGACAAGGAATATGTTGCATGAGAGGTGGGACACTCACTTGTACCCTACTGATTTATAATAAGTACACAATTTTATAGGAACTCTATCCTTCTCAGAACATGGAACATGTCGGTCATCTGTTCAATGCAGGCACTCAATGTTTGAAAGAGAGTGTCATTGCCCTTTTGGAGTGGAACTATGCTGATCTGACATTTTCACAAGCTCTGAAATTGCAGAGAATATGTGACTTGAATGCAACACTCAATATAGACTGGGATGATTGGGTTACATTCATATCACAAAGGTTATGCTGCACTGCATATGATTGGTACACTGGCCTATTACTGAAGCAAAAAAACCCATTCTCTGATATGCATAGCAGAAGGCAGACTAATCCTAATGATTCCCAGACCACATCTCAGCTTTTCAATCCATGCAGCCAAGGATCCTCAGGGAACCGGTGGGGAAAAAGGCAGGTTTGGAATGGGAGAAAATGAACTTCACATTGCTCATTGGATAGACATTGTCTCTATTGTGTACTTTTGCCTCACCAGCATGTATTCTTTCTCACAAGTTTCTGTTTACAACCAGCTGAGATCTTGGTCACCATGATCAACACCATTTGTCTTGCATCACAGCTGTTTTTTCTTGCTTTCATACACTATTATTACTTTACTCCACTTTTTACTCAGTCACCCATGATGCCATCCTTATCAAGTTTACTGTAATATCCATTCATGTTCACCATCACCAACACTGCAATGTGTTATGTCGCACTAGCTATGTCAATGGAAATTCATTTTGCATGCTCTTAGGACCAATGTGTGATGACAACAAAGAATAGGAGACTACACAACACAATGTACCAGTATTCTAACTTGACATTTTCTTCACCTCTCTGTGCTCCAGCTTTGCTCCATGACTGCTTGAGCTTGATTGATCACAACGATAAAGTCAATACTGCCAAATACCAAGGAGTGGCCCTAACAGTTGATCTGATGTGTTCATAAAATTGTTCACAATTGAGGATGTAATGCTATGGTCAAACAAGACCACATTGTACACATCCTATCATGCACTATTGGAACTTGCAATTGCCACTGGATGTGCTGTCCAGAAAGCATACAGCAATAAGAGCACAGCACCTTAATGATTGTTTGAGCTAGCACTGATTCGAGCAGTCATGGATGTTGGAAAGCAGCCTTCAATCAGTCGCGCATATCTAACCAGAACTATATTGAATAAATCTACCAAGGTGACATTGAATGGAAGCATACTGGTGGTGTATTAGGGAGTGGCCTCATCTAGGCTTATCAAACCAGAACTATTGAAATAATGATGAGTAATTCTATCCAAGATGAAACCAAATGTAAACCTGCTGGTTAGCCATGAAGATTCTGCAGGAAATCAAATCAACTCAGCTTGTCGTACCACACACATGAATGCACATGGTAGGCCTGCTGCATCATGACCAGATTCCTGCATGTGAATTGATGACTGTCATTTGAGATGTAACCTACTCCCATGGCTGCAGTGTTGGGATTCAATGGCATGTGGAAAAGAGGTAGGATACAGTAGGAAGGTATATCTGCCCCTAGCAGCTGTATATTTGGGTCCTATCAATCATGTTCATAAGGCAATCACCAGGTAACAATGACAAAATTTGCATACCTCCACACATGGCATCACTATCAACATGAGTCAGCTGTCATTGCAAAACTTAAACAAAGACATGACATTTCACAAAGTTGGCTTGCCCTTCTCTCAAGTATGGATTTTTGAAGCCTGTCGAGAGACAATCATGTTGCAATAGCTGATAGCTGGCATTGCCACATGGACTATCTAGGAATCTACTCTAGGGGAACTTACCTTGGAGGCTGGAGGGTCCTTAGAGATGATAGTGGTTGCTGGTCAAAAAAGATCTATTTTATTTAGACTCAGCAGAGTCTTATATATGCTTTGTAATGCTTACTTAATATAAGGTCACATGACTATAAGTATGCATCCTTTCAACACCCCCCCTTGTCTAGTATATGGTATATACATAGATATAAAAGTGAAGAATATAAAGTAAAATAAAAATGTCTGCACAGTCTAAGATGGCGAGTTGAATTCCAAACCAAGCTGGGAGTGAAACTCCTTGAACTTGACATGTCCAAGGTTCTTAGTGAACATATCTGCAGGATTGTCAGTTCCTGGGATAAAGAGTAGCTCAACCTGCTTCCATAGCATCACAGCATCTTGTACGAAGTGGTAACGGATTTGGATATGCTTGGAATGTTTTTTGGTAACTGGGTTCTGCGCAATAAAGAGTGAACCTTGATTGTCACCACAAATGGGGATGGGGCCAAGGTGATAGCCAAGTTCTTCCATCATTTGATGAATCCAAATTGCCTGGCACATACAGTTGCTCAAGGCCATGTACTCAGCTTCCATAGAAGACAGAGCTGTGGTCTTTTGTAAGTGTGAGTTCCACAAGAACACACCATCTGCAAATTTTAGGTAGAAACCTGTTTGCGAGTGAGACATGACTTTGTCTTGTCCCCAATCAGAATCAGTGCAGGCAATGGTGCCCTTGCCAGTTTTTCTGCTATATACGAGAGAGTAGTCTTAGGTACCAAAAAGTTACCAGCAGATATACAGAGCCTTGTTTAAATGCTCTTCTGATGGGTTTGCAGACATGTGGGTGAGTTGGGTAACCGCATATGATATGTCAGGTCTTGTGCCAATCATAAGATATAGCAATGATCTGATGACCTGTTGGAATCACATCCGAAGTTCAGTTGGACAGGAAGATCATTCTTCTCTGGGTAGTAACCCTGAGAGAGAGGGGTGTTGGTGATTTTTGTATTAGTCATGTGACATCACTCAATGACTTTGTCGAGGTATTCTCACTGGTCTATCTTAATTGTTTGACCATCTTGATGTATGTTCATTCTTAGGAATTTGCATGTTTCTCCTAAGTCACAACAGTCCCATTTCTTCATGAATGCAGCCTTTACCTTGTCTATGAAAGGTTTGTTGGGGCTGCAGAAGATGGTGTCATCTATGTAGATGATCGCTAGAACAAGCTCTTTGCCCTTGTGATAGATAAATAGACCAGCATCTGTTTTAAGATGTGTGAAGCCCAGTTCTTTCATGGATTTGTCGAGTTTGTGCCACCAAGCTAGTCTGGCTTGCTTAAGGCCGTATAGGGCACGTAGTAGTCTTAAGACCTTCCCTTTGAGATGAGAGGCATAAAGCCTTCAGGGAAGTCCATGTAGAGTTCTTCATCCAGTTTGCCATATAGATAGGTGGATCGGATGTTGAGACCGGTGATGTACCAGTTCTCTATTGCTGCAAGGGCAAGCATGCACTCCACTGTCTCAAAGCGTATGACAGGAGAGAATATTTGATTGAAGTCAATCCCTTCTACTTGGGAGAAGCCTTTGGCGATGAGCCAGGCTTTCTTTCTTCTGTTGGTTTTTACATCAAAGACCCATTAATTTTTAATAATCTTTTTATTTGTGGGTCGATCCATGATTTCATAGACCTTTCGATCCTTGAGTATTTGTAACTCATCATGGCAGGCTTTACACCAGAGAGTCTGTTCCTCTTGTGGTAATCTGAGGATGTTGCAGTATGTCCATTCATGGTAATTTATGTTGGACTGTTCTGTTTCCAGTGGGAAGGCATGGCTGCAAAGGTATGAAACCAATGTGTCTCCCCCTTCCCTGGTTATGTGCTCTACATCATCTTCCAGTGGGGTTGGGGACAGAGGCATTCCACCAGGGACAACAGGTGAATCCGATGGTCCAGCCAGTGTTTCTCCAACAAGTTTGCGCCAGTCAGAGGTGGGTTTGATGTCTCAAAGCTGCTTCAGTGGTTCACGGCGTTCCCCATATATATTTCCAGGATGGAAGGGGGCACGGTGCTCTGGGCAAGCAGGTGGAGGCAGAGGCAGACGATGAGGAGGGGTAACTGGAGGTGCTGGTGGAGCTGGCAGCAGTGTAGGTGCCCTAGGAGGTGCTGGAGGTGAAGTAATCAGTCTGGGGGCCTGGTGACAATGGACAGTAGGTGGAGTGATTTCTACATCTGACCCTAAGTCTGAGTGTGTAGAATCACTCATCACCATTGCCAAGCTCCCCAAATATGCAGAGACCCTCCACCAGCAGCTCAATGCTGCCATCGATGCTGACCCCACTAAGATCAAAATTCTAACCATGGTCGAGCTGGAGAACATTCTTGTCACTGCTTGGCAGCACTATCTCACACACCACCCACCGCCTCGTGCGCAGGCAAACAAGGTATCCAATGTCCGTCGCCAACAAGGTGACACCCAATTCAAGAAGTAGCAGGAGTCCTCTGTTGATAAAAAGAATGAGGAAAAGAAGGACAAGGGGAAGAAATGACACCAGGGCAAGCACTCTGAAGAAGAGGAGAAGAAGTGAAAAGATTGCGCGGCCACTGCTGCTGAATCATCCTCCACCTTGTTCGCTTTTGTGAACCTCCTCCAGGAGCCCACAGTGTTCAGCCCGGCCTCCACCACCTTCTCTGAGCCTGCTCAGGACCCCTGTGCTCTTGCACATATAACAGGCGCTGCCTTCTACGCCCCCCTGCCTTCCCTCAGGCCCAAGAGGCCATCTCCCTCACTCAGCATATCGGTGAGACCCCCACCACTCAAGTTGTTCACAACCTTGAACCCGTCACCAACCGTTGCCACCGCACCCATGTGTGGCAACACTCCACATTTAATGAGGATGGTGCCTTTGGCACTAGAACCATCCCTCCCAACCACACCGGCCCCTCTGTGCCCTCTCTCATAGAGTGCATGGGGACTCCAAGAATCATTGAGATCTTCTCCAATTCAGAGGATGATGATACCGTTAGCCTTGGCGAGGAGATGGAGGTGGATGACTATATTGCACAGTTCTTCAATGACAGCACCCAGTGGCAAGTCCCTCTCTTCCTTTGTCTCTAGCAGGCACTGACGCAAGGATTTCTTCACCTCAGATTGTATACAACTTGCATATGCCTGTAGTAGATAGTGACAATACTACTGCTGCTCCTCCCTTCTCCATGTGTGACCACTGTAATAAGCAAACAACTAAGAATAAAGGAAAGGAAAGAGAACATGATGACGACCTTCCTCATGATATGTGGCTTCTTGACTCAGGAGCTTCATTCCACTACACTAACAACCTAAACAACCTAATAGAGTATTCTGCTTTTACACAACCTACCTACTCTCAAATGGCTAATGGTCATGCACCCATAAAAGGCAAAGAAACAGCAATTATTCACTTCCAAGATAGACTTGTGTGGTTGTCGCTGGTCATTTACATGCCCTCATGCAAAGTACAGCTCATCTCTATGGGTACCTTACTTACCAATGCCTGTATGATGCTCCAGACCACCCCTGGTCATATCAACATCCTTGATAAATGCACCAAACAACTGGTACTGAGTTTCCACTCCCATGGCAATGTTGGTATTGGTGATTTCGCACCTCATTTGACTTCCCATTGACTCTTAACCATGCCCATGTGCTTCTCCATGGTCACTTTACTTACCTACCGCTTTTCAGCTACTTCATAGCTTCTTGTGGTGTCTCTGCCCATACAAAGCCTTACCTTCGCTCACACTGTAGTCCATTGTGGCTGATGTTTACATTTGTTTTCCTTGAAGCGCACTTACTCCCTGGAGCTCCACTTTGCAGTCTTTGGTTACTCACTGTGGACTCCAGGTTAGT
>JBBPRQ010000977.1:0-11423 GCA_038093095.1 Boletus insuetus | reverse complement strand
ATACCATGCATCGCTACTATGGACCGAGCGACCACTTGACGAACCGACGGAGGGAGCAAAGTCTAGCCTTACTCGCCATGGGTCCTGGATTCCAAACGATGTTGTCGAATCCGATGCAGAGGCATTGGATGCGGTGTATGTCGATTGTCGAATCGTGGACGGCCCTGCGACGGCTGTAGGTATTCGATCGTGCGACGATTCGCTACTCCCTTGCGGATCTGTATGGATGTGCATGTCATCCTCGGGGTAATGGTCATCAAGGTCGTCGTCGTGCTCGGGCTCATAGGCCTCTTCATCACCCTCTTCGTCCTGCTCGAAATCGGTCTCATCGACAACCATGGATTCGTCATCTGATATGCGTCTGTGGCAGAAGGTTAGTCTTGTTGGTTTGGAATGTGTGTGAAGCATGATACATACTGGAGCGCGGTCTCCTCCTGAGGCGTGTCTGGTTCTGATTCCCGTCGAAGGCGCACGAGTTCTAACGCTGCCTTCTTGTCACAGAGATACTTCTTTATCTCCTTCCTCGTTGGATTGCGTGTCTTCTGAGAGCGACGTGCACCTGGCTTGAATGCAGAGAAGCCTGGACAGGCCTCGGAGCAATGTGGGTGGACTAAGCGACTTGTTGCATGGCGCGCACACGCGCCTCCCTCCCGACTCCAGAGAGGCGACTTCCGATACTTCATGCAGCGGCAGGTGTGGATACAAACCTCATGGCCTGCCAGCTTGAAGTGTCGATGGCCGCGTCTAGATCTTCGTGGCATGATAGTCCTCAGTCTGCAACGAGTGTTGTGCGCGTTGGCCCCGCGTATTATGTGTTGTTGAGTCCACCCGCGTGACATTATGTAATTAATTATTGCTTTGTCCTGACTTGGTCGTTTCATCCGGGCTGCTTGTGCCTTTGGCACAACTCATCAGAGTTTTCCAGTCTCATAAAGTTGTGATGTAGTAGGTACTCTGGAATGGCGCGTCATTCGAACCTTCCCGGACTCTCAGCCATTCGACGTCCACGTCAATGGACCTTATTTGACATCATTCCACACTCACTATCTAGTTCACGTCCGACGCTTTTTCTGGAGAGAAGACTGCATTCGCATGGTGTTGGATTTAGATAAAGAGCTGCAGATCTCCCCCGCGTTGCGAAGCAACCTACAGATGGTCCAGTGTGACATGGATCAGGTGTTCAACCGCCTCTTAGCAGAGACCCCGCGCGACATAGATCAGAACACTATCTGTCATAGCAAGACCTTCGACAGCTACCTCAAGATCTAGTATTGGATTCGTCGTCACGACCCTACACATGTACGGGAGTACTGCCATGTAAACGATCGAAACATAGATCGTAGTGATATCAGAGAATGCGGTGAGTCTTTCGTACCACTTGTCGCTTGCTCATCACGAATTCCATGCAGATTGGGATGCGTATGAAAGTCGGCTTGGACGTATTTGGTCTGGGGAGAGGACACAGTATATGTTGCCTAGAGAGTCGTGGAAGGTGAAAACAACAGAGCGGCTGCTAAGGGAGATAACGCAGGCTTACAACCCACCCATTTATATCGACGATGACACCGTGCAGACACCGAGCGCTGCAGCTCGGCGTCATATATCACCCCATGTGTAACATACCAATGCTGTGGATCACGTACGTCCGTGTACAATGTAGCCTGTGACACCAAGCGACCACCGAGCGCAGCTGGTCGGTGTGATATAACGTGTGTAATCTATTATTCAGATGTACTTTATACCTTTTCGCTGACATGTCACCTGGTACCCAACGGCGCGCTACCACGGACGTGTACACAACCTTCCTATCTCTATGCACCGCGAGTGCTATGAGATCAAGCAGACACGTGCAATCAGACGGCATTGGTTCATAATCCAATGTTGTGGGTGTATGTTTGTCCGTATTTGGCTATATGGCATGGAGGGGAGTCGCGTGAATGCACAACCTTTCCCTTGACATCATCTGCATCGAACTCCACTACCAAACGATGTCCGACTACTACTGGCAAAGCAGCACGCCCACGGAGATGCACCTGGACTACGTCATCCAGGTGGTATATACCGTTCACCCATTCAGCGACAGCATCTTCGAAGTCAAACAAACCAACCTTCACGATGACGTGACTGCTCATCGCGTATTCTTACCCCAATCATACCACGGCTTCGTCGTAAAATTTCTCTGGAGACTCTCGCTACTAATCAAACTCTATGAGGAGTTCAAGAGTCGTAGGGGTAAGAAGTTCAAGACTTTCATACCTACACTGGCCAAAATATTGGTACATCTCGACAACGTCATCGAAGCTTTGATTCGTCCTGCGGTTGGGCTCACCATCAACGAGGTCGAAACGTACAAGTCTCGCAACTTCGAAGAGTACCTTGTCACCGAGCTTTTCATCGGACGACATGATCCCGCCATCGTTCACGAATTCCGTGAATCGTTTGAGATGAACCTCGAACGAATGGACCCGGCCGACCTTGGTAAGTATGGATGGCGCCTTTTATCAACCATTGTTTTGACGTCTTTGCTTCGTAGATTGGCCTACATACGACACGGATCGCACCAATCCATCATTCGAGGGGACCAAATACGCGCACGACATTGACAATGTTCCTGACACCGACCTACCAGAACTATGGGACATCGTCAAGGAACATTACGCCCGCCAACTCGATTACTATTGGAGTACGCCTTTGAGCTTCATTCGTCTCATTCGGATCTTAATGTTCACATAGTATTGGCGCAGCTCAGTAGGATTGTGATGAAGGGACAGGGAGACGGTAGTGGGATCGCTGAGGAAATATCTGGTAAGCCATCAGACGCGCATTCGCTAAGACCATGGTGTGAACACTGAACCATTCAGGCGCTGTATCCTCACACACACACGATAACCTCGACATCAATGCCGATATCGATATCGCAGACGAGGTTAACGACAAAACCTGTAATGATGCAACTGGTGTTGACGACAACAACATGCACGACGATATCGACAATGATGCTGACGGTGAGCCAGATCCAGAAGATGGGTCATCCAATTCCAGCATCGCCAAGAGCATGGACGTCGACCGCGAAGGCATGTACGACGATTTATTATGCATTAACAGATCTAGCTCATTGTCGGGCCAGTCCTAGCAGCCATGCCTCCAAAGGACGCGGATAACGAACGGCAATCGACGCGACAGCCTACTCCCACAGGTGTGTCTTTATTTAATCATCCTTGTGCATCTACTTACTGTGAATCAATTCAAAGACACGTCACGGGTATCACTCGTTTCCCCCCCACCCGCAGATCAATTAACGCTGGGCACGAAGCGGGCACGTGGAGAGGAGGTAATGGAGCAGCAGCAGCAGCAGCAGCAGCAGCAGGAGGAGGAGGAGGAGGAGGGTATGCCGCTTCGGAAGCGATCCGCAACGCCTGCGGCTCGTGCGGCTCAGAGCATCATCTCGTTCGATGCGTCATTGAATCTCCTAACCGAATACACTGATTAGTACAAGTCGTAATGTATATCATGAAATCTCAATGCATTGTTTGTCCCGTAGGTAGTGACACTGCGATGGTCCAGAGGGTGCACATGACATCCATTCCACCGTGTACAGACAATGAGGATGGTGGTGATGTAGTGAGATATGGATTATGGTAGGGCGATGGTGTGGTGGTTGTGGTATGTCCAGAGCGCAAGGGACTTCGGAAGCATTGAATGTGCAGACATGTCTGGTCCCCACATCGTACAATTGATGCGATCGATCTTGCGCTCACGATAGTAACAGACTGGTATCGAAACACTCGCCTAGGACGGACGATCACTTCATTGTGAATGCCACAATAATGTTCATTAACATCGATGTAGTTAAGAACATCAATGCGTGCAGCAACATAGACACCAGCCATAATTCCTGGACCCGAAAGAGGTCCAGGTCTCACTTTCAAAATTGTCCGCAGCACCGGTACAGGTCCGGCTCGTCGGAGTTCGCATACTTAGATAATTCTTCCGTCCTTCGATCACAATAGAGTGTAAATTTAGAACAAACTCCTATCAGCTTCCTCGTTCGGCTTGCATAATTGATTTGTTCACTCGGTTACTGACGTTTGGCACTGGTGGTTTGCGTGATCGAAACTGATGGCTCTTTTCGCGAACGACTCGAGTCACCGAGTGTGTCGATCGCCGTCCTGTCTGCAGGTGACACCTCCTATTTTGTGGCTGTCTCATACGCTCGTGTCGTGGTCCATTGATTTCCACGACAAACTGATCTCGTTCGTTAGGCTGTGTTTCGTCGAGTGAGTTTCCGACGTCGATTTTTCCTCGTTTGGTAAGCAGCAGACTGCAGACCGTCTTCGCGAAGTGTCGTTTTTTTTCGCCTGGTGCTCACGCGCGTACCCGCAATTTGTTTGCTGTGTTTTACCTTCCGAGTGAATTTCCTAATTTCTCAACTTTGTTGACTGGAAACCGACGGGGCAGGCTATCCGAACGCTTCGGGTTTCGGAAGAGGGTTTCAGTGACTCGCACGCAAGTTATGCGTTATTGCGCCAAGAGTTTGTGTTCCATGGACATCAAATGGATGGCATACAACCTGCAAGAATTTTCCCTAGTGATCCTTGTCTTCTTGCTTTCGCTGAAAGAGTTTCAGAGTTGGTGAATCAGGTTTCATGATGGATCTGCATGTGTTTAAATTTATCATCCTCTGCTTGCGGGTTCAGGGGTTCCCGGAGGGCCGTGGAATACATGTGCCGGAATCACCTGGGCCAGCATTGTTGCGTGTCATTATATGACCTAATATGTACCACTTCCTGATTCGTGATACACACTCATCGATCATATATAGATCCTGTTTGATGACATGGTCCACATTCACCACCACCACCACCACCGACTCCTCATGTCATTCACACAGCTCCCGTTCAACAAGCCCCGCCTTCACATCGCCCTGTACGCCCGGGGGGGTCAAGGGACCAGCGTAGGGTATTAACCCCACTTCACCTCTCATACACGGCTGATGGTCGCCATTCATATCAGATACCATTGGGCCTTAATCCTAGGGCCTAAGCGTGAGGAGGAGACGTCACGAGGCGTGCGGCTTCATGCAAAGGAGAGGATTCTCCCGGGCGGTATAAAAGAATGGTGTTTCGAGGAACGAGACATAGGAGTTTCTGCAACGTACATGCTCCTCGTGCGCGTCACCATTGCCAAGGTTCGGAGGATGGAGCGGACGCTCGAGATACTCCGTGCAATCCCAGTGAGACCAGATGTCCCTGGTTGGACCTGCAAGTCCTGGGTGCAGGAAGCGATTGCGGCACTAGATGCAGACGGAGAAGCGTTGGGAACTCGGGTGATGGATTGGGAGAAGGTGTCTCAGAAGGCAGTCGCTTACTGTGATGAAAAGAAGGCGGCAGGTCGCTTTGCTGGCGAAGGCGATTTCGATCCTAAATACGCGCCCACCCTCAATCTCATGGAGGGTGACGAAGGCAAGGAAGTAATTCCTTGACATATTCAGTCATGTATTTCCGTGTAAATCCCATCCAAATTGTGTTTTAATGTCGCTTTCTGATTTGGTACATAGAACAACGTATTTATTATACATCGCCAAAGTGTGCTAATCGTAGTTGTTCCATCTCCACCTCCTCTGGTGTAGCATCCAGGAATTTGCTCACCTCTTCTCTCCAAAACACATTCCGTGGGTTCACATTCAATGCCATAGAATATTCCCAATACGATGGATACCATCCAGATGTTTCCCAATCAATTATACCTACGACGTCGTCACCACGAGCAAGGATGTTCAGGCTGCTGAGATCTCCATGGGTGAAAACTGGCATTGGCCAGGGACGATCTTGTAGCGCAACCATCCTGTTGATGGCGGGTAGATTTCCCGGATGGGCCTCCACACCGTTGCGCAAAAAGCGGTGAAAGTCGTGAATGGTATCGAACGGCCCTGTGGCCGATGAAGTGCCTGGGAATCTGCAATCATATACAGGGCCACCGTCCACATTGCTGATGCGTGCGCTTGGAGCAGGGAGCAACCTCAATTGGTCCACCATTTTCTTCAATTGAACGTGTATCTTCCCCTTGGACTCTGCGGATCGTTTCCTCCACCCATGGATGAGAGTCTTCCCTTCAATCCTATCCATCAGGATATATGTCTTGTCTTTGTGCACGAACGCACAGTGGACCTTGGGAACCGGAATGCAAGTATGTTCGCCCACATAGCGTAGAGTAGACGCCTCCGAAAGTTGGACAAGTGCCCCGCGTTTCACGCATAGGTTCTTTGTCAGCAATAGGACACATCCGTCGTGTGGACGAATGCGTCCCAGAGTCTCTAGAGCAGCAAGGAGAGTCCAGCGACGTAGAAACGTATCATTGATGCCACGCGAGGAGGTGGGCGATGATGATGATGAGGTGTTGTGTCCAGTTGCAATGTCGCCATGCTCTATATTACATGATTGGGGAGGGGACATGACAACCATTTCCATCATATGGCGTGAAGCCTGGATATGGCTCATGAGAGGCAATTATACTTTTAGTGACTATGTCTACCTGGTCCAACTCTATTTCTACCACATTGGGTGTGGAAGATTGAGAAATGTCATCTTGAATTGAAAAGAATGTTTCCTTATAATAGCCTGTCAGACCCATGTCCCTTCAACACAGAATACCCACATCTACCTTCCTGTCATTCCTGATTATGGGGGAGACTGAAGATGATTGCATGTGTGTTGGATATGGTGGTACGTAAAGCTGGATTTACAAACCCCGATATCGTGCCATTGTTTATGTATTTCCATTTTTGGTATTTCCTTATCAAGGGTGTCAGTGTGTGAATGAACTTGGCTTCTGTGCTTAGTACTTGTGTTCCACAGAGCTATCGTGCATATCAGGACCTCCAGGATTGAATTGTTATTTGAAAACATTGCCATGTTATCTAGCACTGTCACGCACAAATACATGTTCAAAACACGTATGCAATCTGTCTTGATCATGTAGAAACCTTGTGTGGTATCTATTTCCTACCACAACAAACAACCGCTCGCCTCAAGCCCTCCATTCTTCTAACAAAGACCCATCATAGAAATCCTTCAGCCGATCTGATGGAACCATTCTCATGTGCAGACGTTGTCCTTCAAGCTCGTAGAGTCTTCGCCCTTGCACCGAGTACCTCTGCAGTTCCTCTACCTTTGCCATCGCATCCATCATGTGCCTTATCTTCACCTGGCATGGTGCCCTCTCAGCCACTTCCACGTCAATCTTTTCTTCCACGTATATCCTAAACCGCAAGCACGCATGGGACTCATGTTGATGTGCCTCCCAATGCGCATCCCAGATCACACGAATCAGCCCAGGCATTCTCTGGAACCTTACCACCGTCAGCTCTTCTTTGCGCCGTAGGATCGCCTCTCGAGTGGCTTTCCACCTATACTCCCGTGCTGGATTCATTTCTATCAGTGCTTCATATCATGCAAATCGCATGGTGGCCACGAACCTGGAATCTCGTCCATGGCATGAATCTCCCAAGGACTCATGGGGGTGTGAGCAGTTGGTACGCCTTCACGAGACCCCATTGACGAGGCGGTATGGTTGCTGGACAGCGACCATTCCGTGTATACCACTTCCTCATCTTGGTGGTTTCGTATGACAATGATCAGACAGCGTATGGTAGGTATAACCGACTCACCTGATGCCCTGTCCCCCATTGCAATGTCTTCCGGCTCCACACTTGCAAGAATACGAGTGCTTGATTCTTCATTCATAGCTTGGTCATTGTGAGTTGTGAAATCGACAGTGAACATCATGACATACATTGGCTTTCATCACCATCGTCCATAGCCAATGGTGGCGGATGCATGATCTCATACCCTGAGAGGTCCATCACGTTGCGATCATACCAGCAGTGCAGCCACCGTAGATTCCAGGTGGTGCCTGGGAGAACCTCCTCTGCACGCCTCTCCGATTCCAGTAGCAATGCCTAAACAACGGGCTTGATAAATGTGTGTCAGGTGTCTAGCCAAGTCTCACCTGGATGAAGTCCGACAATGCAGCATGCATGTCGGATGTTATTCCATTCTCACCTATCAGCCCCAAGCTTTCAACCATAACAGAGCGTCTGACGTCCCGTATGATCTGTGCATTTTGAATCAATATCCACCGTGCCTTTGTTCTCTGTCCGATAATGTCGCTGTCATTGGTTTCTATTTCATAGTCAAAGTCGCATGAATTACCGGACTGTCAGGCTGGGATGCAATAACATCTGATCAGGAAGATACGCAATCGATTGCATCAGGTCGAACTCACGCAGGGGACTGTTTGCATGGCCTGGTTATTTGTTGTTAGTGTTACAATCCAGATAAACGGGGCACGACTGACGCTCTCGGGCATTTTTGGCGCGGCGTTACTACAATTGATCGCAGATATGTTGTTGAACGGAAGATCAGTGCAATATGCGGAAGTGGGTCCTGTTTTATATCCGTCGTCTACGTACATTCAACGATGTTCAAACACATAATGCGCCACGAGCCTAACACCACTTTGTCCGTAGATTTGGGGGTGGTTAAATTTTAATTCATTTGCCACGTGTTAATCAGCGTTGCCATGACACTTCAATATGGCTCTCTATATGGCCATCACAATGTTTACGTAGCCGAAATGACATATTATGACATCGATCGATCGGGTAGAGTGTCACATCAAAGCGTGCAGGAAACTGCGCCGGAGCACAAGCCCGTTTAGAACAAGTAATGGACATTATTTTGGTTTCATGCAACAACAAGTGTATGATAGCTACACGAGAACGATATGATATGTCGGGACGTCCGATGGATTTACAAATACCAATGTCAGGCACTGTATTTCCATTTTGGGTATTTACTTATTGGGGAGGATGTGGACTTGTACAAAAGGATTGTGGAACATGTCCACACGTAAAACAATGGAAGATGTCCACATGTGTCCACCCAGTGTTAATTATGTAATTCTCGCGGTCCCTTGTATATATAAACTCTGCCAATCGACTGAATCCCTTACACCCCACATCTTACACTCCACAACTCATATAATGTCGACGCTCTGCTTCCCCCAACGTGTTCCCGGGAACGACGATGCTCTACGGCATGTTACCGCACGTCGCAGGATTTATTTATTCGACAACAATACAGTCTTTGGCACCTACCTTAACGACGAGGTCCATGGAATATATCCAATCCGCTACTTGCAACACATCCGACGCTTCGTTTGGAGGGAAGACTGTATTCGGATGGTCTTGCATTTCAAGAACATGCTCACAATCCCACGCGATATGGAGGACAACCTACGAATGGTTCTTGCATATATGGACAATGTCTTCACATGCTTCGTACATGAGACCTACCAGAAGGAAGTCGAACCGGAAGCCAGGCACAGCAAAACGTTGGAGAGCTACCTGAGGATCGAATTTTTGGTTGGTCGCCACGAGCCGACGTTTGTGCGAGAATATCGCCGTTCAAATGATAGAAACATCGATCGGTTTGACATTGCAGAATGTGGTACGTTGTTCATATCATTCAATATTCCTTTACTCTGAATGCTACACAGACTGGGAGGAATATGAACGTCGAGTTGGCCCTATTTGGTCTGGGTCCAGAACTCACTATACGTTGGAACCTTCGTTCTGGAAGGTAGAGACAGCAGAGATGCTCCTGAATGAAATGAGGAGAGTCTACAACCCTGTGTTTGAAGAGGACCCAGACTGTGCGTATGGGTTTCTACCCTCATAGCCTCATGCTCATGGTGCAAAGTTGGCTATACTTTCCAGGAGCATAAGCATGGCATAGATGGCAACACTGAAGACAATGACAGGGGAGCATTGGAGAACAGCGGAGTGGCGGACGAAGGAAAGCCTGGGAAGGTAGGAAAAGGAATGATGACGAGGGGGCGAGCCCAGAACGAATATAAGATGGATGAAGACAACAACAACAACAAAGACAAAGATGAAGATGATGACGATGACGATGACGAAGATGATGATGACGACGAAGAAGAAGCAGAAGAGGACAGTGATGATGATGAATATGGGAAGCAGACCAAGAAGGGCAAGGGGAAGGGGAAGGGGAAGGGAAAGGGAAAGGGGAAGGGGAAGGGGAGGAGTTAGGGTATGGGAATTGGAAAGGAAAGAGGGAAGGAGAATAGGAAGATCAAGACGTTCCGATTGGATGTATGTGTGTCTACCCAGTGTCATGTACTACCCCAGATGTACGATATCATTGTCCTGTATGGCTCTACAGCCTTTCCTCCATGTTCTACATGTACTACCCATCGTCCACGCCATCCCCCATGTCTTCTATGACACCGAGCCGTACAGCTCGGTGTAATATATTACCTCATGTGTGCCGTTTCGACGTCCCACGTGTACTAACCATCCTCCGGGCCATGTCCCATGCCTTCTATGACACCGAGCGGTACGGCTCGGTGTCATAGATCACTTCAGGTGTACAGTATCAGTGTACTACGTGTACTAACCATCCTCCGGGCCATGTCCCGTGTCTTCTATGACACCGAGCGGTACGGCTCGGTGTCACAGATCACTTCAGGTGTACAGTATCAGTGTACTACGTGTACTAACCATCCTCCGGGCCATGTCCCATGTCTTCTATGACACCGAGCGGTATGGCTCGGTGTCACAGATCACTCCAGGTGTACAGTATCAGTGTACTACGTGTACTACCCATCGTCCACGCCATGTCCCATGTCTTCTATGACACCGAGCCATACCGCTCGGTGTCATAGATCACTTCAGGCGTACAATATCAGTGTACTACGTGTACTACCCATCGTCCACGCCATGTCCCATGTCTTCTATGACACCGAGCAGTACGGCTCGGTGTCATAGATCACTTCAGGCGTACCGTATCAGTGTACTACGTGTACTACCCATCGTCCACGCCATGTCCCGTGTCCTCTATGACGCCGAGCCATACCGCTCGGTGTCACAGATCACTTCAGGTGTACAGTATCAGTGTACTACGTGTACTACCCATCGTCCACGCCATGTCCCATGTCTTCTATGACACCGAGCCATACGGCTCGGTGTCACAGATCACTTCAGGCGTACAATATCAGTGTACTACGTGTACTACCCATCGTCCACGCCATGTCCCATGTCTTCTATGACACCGAGCCGTACCGCTCGGTGTCATAAATCACTTCAGGCGTACAGTATCAGTGTACTACGTGTACTACCCATCGTCCACGCCATGTCCCATGCCTTCTATGACACCGAGCGGTACGGCTCGGTGTCACAGATCACTTCAGGTGTACAGTATCAGTGTACTACGTGTACTAACCATCCTCCGGGCCACGTCCCATGTCTTCTATGACACCGAGCGGTACGGCTCGGTGTCACAGATCACTCCAGGTGTACAGTATCAGTGTACTACGTGTACTACCCATCGTCCACGCCA
>JBBPRQ010000976.1:0-11423 GCA_038093095.1 Boletus insuetus | reverse complement strand
AACGGGGCGTCAGTCACCGTATTCACCCGCCCCTCTTCTAAGCATAGGAAGTTGCCTTCGGGCACCACCCATGTAGCCGTTGATTTCACGGACACCTCAGCTCTTACTGAACAATTTCGGTTGCACAACTGCAAGGTAGTCATTTCGGCAATCAACCACGATTACCTTGAGGTGCAGGCACGTACTCTTGAGACCGCGAAGAATGCGGGCGTCAAACTGTATGTTCCCTCTGAATACTCAATCCCGACAGAGGGGCAAGACGGTATCCTGGGCCAGAAAAGCGAGTTCATTGGTAATGTTTTAATTTATGCCCAGGTTATGGGGATGTCGAGGAAGATCGTGCTTCAGGCGATCCCATGATTGGGTGTGGCATTGGGTCAACGACGCAAGGGTCAGGCGGTGGAAAAGTATCAGTTCGATCTGATCTTTAGTTGTGCGAGTGAGGGGGATAATCCAAAAAGAGTATGACATGCTGGCGATGTCTCCCTTTCGTTGTGTGCATTCCAACGGCCCTCCGGGCAAGCCTGCCCCCGCAAGGCACTTTAAACGGTGCGGTCATAACCAGCAGGTAACACTACGACGCATCAGTAAAACTTGGACAATCGAGAAGTATAATAGCTCACTCTCGAAACTAAGGTGTAAAAGTGCGTTGAATTCAGGAAAGGGGCTCGTACCGGCCACTCAGATTGAAGAGGGGTTGGTTGGATAATCCACAGAATTGAATGAGGGCTGGGAATTACTAACTGATTACGGATATATTAGCATTTAGTACGAGCTTAGGCCTTCCATGGTATCAGTCCGATCTATTCAACCGCACACTGGCGCCTTCCTTCCAATACTCACTGGTACTTCCCATTCTATTTCAAGCTCGCAGTTCATCAAATAGTTGACTACCTATGCTCTTCTCCATTTCTCGTCAACTTGAATGATCTCGGTCCTATTTTTTTCTCGACTTCATGGGTGGTGGCGTGAGCTTTCAAAATTACAAGTTCGGGCCAGATCTGCAAAAAGGTGATACAAGACGAGTAGACATCAAGTCGAGAATCGCAATCCAAATGCTGTCTTCCAGCTGAGGAGGGAGGCAGCGTGGTCACATTCGGCGGGGTTCTCTAACGCTTATATGCCGAGATTGTCCCTTGGATTCAACGGGCGGACCTGTTCCAGCGCTTGAGGCATTTTAGACGGACGGACAATATCAGTCGTTGAGCGCGCAACAGATGATGAAGCAGTTCACGGGAGATGCGGCGTGGTCGCGGAGTCCGAAATACGAGTGAGCGGAAGCAGTGTGGGGGAACAAGAGCGTGAGGCATGGGTATCGTGTGGTACAGTGGGCTTTCATTGTGAACGAATGCGATGTACTTGTTGGAAAGAACCAATGCAGCCTGCTTCAAGTTACTATACGGTCCAGGCACTGGAGAGGCCCGGGGTACAAGTCCGATGATCGGTTGTCGCACCGAAGGGTCCGAGTGTGAGGTCTTGGAACCTACTAATTACAGCCGCCGCATGCAGCTCGGCCCTGGGACTACTCAATTGAGCGAGTCCGATCATCAATCCACGAAAGAGACCAACGTGGGACGTGACACTACCAATGTACCAAGGATTCAACACGCGACGGCGACTCGGATGACCTTGAACATACTGCGATAGGCTCGAGATACCTATGACGTGAGTTTGGTGGTCCATTCACCCAAGCAGCATGGTGAATTCAACGTTATATCCATCAAACTAGACTAAATATATACTAGAAAAGCGTATACATGTACCTGGATTTTTAGCTTCCCACTTCCTCTGGTTTCTTCTTTCTAGGGCGGCCTAAATGACGTTCACGAATGTGCCTGACGAAATACTTGCGCTTCAACCGTTTGGAACATCCCTCCCACAGGCAGCAAACTAGGATATCCTCGTTCAATCTATTGATACCATGGAATTTCCGGAAATGTGCGGGAACGCTCTCTGATGTGATCTGAACATTGCAAGTCCCGGAGTTACCCATACCAATCCACAGACAACGTGCCGTCGCCGAGATCGGGTGGGACAGTGTCGTGGTTATATGGGCATGTGCTTCGGCCGTTTGCGTTGTCTATTCGCCTGCCATAAGTATACAGAATACTTGAGGGAAATAGTGCACCAACCACTTTGGCTTCATTATTATTGGCAATTCCGTACAATGCATCCATTTCACGCTGAAGTTGAATTTCGAATGTGGGCTCCGAGGCAACCATGTTGGGAATGAGTGCAGGATACTGGTGCACATAGGCATCAGCTGATTGTATATATACAAAGTCATCTGCACTATGGGCCTCCACCGCAAGTCCGACGTCAATCTACGGGTGATATCAACTTCCAGTCAATACAAGATTACGCAGAGATGATATTGTAGAACATACAGGTATAGCAACTGGCGTGCAATCAACAGTTCCGTACAATATCTCCATTTGACGGCGAAGTCCCCGTTGGTATGGGGATATGGGCTCCGAGGTGACCGTGTTCGCAAGGAATGGAGCACGCCAGTCCATATATTCGTTTACTGGCGATGCTTCCGCAGAGTGTCCTGTACCAGGGCTATACTTAGCTGTAGTGCCACTCTATGGACGGCACCCGTTAGCCAGTGAAGTGTTCGGAAGCCCAGATTTTGAAACGCACCAAGGGCACTGATTTGGAATCAAAGCTATAGCCAATAGCTCCACGCGTCAGGTTTAATCCATGGCTCAGTTGGCGTTGGTACGGAGTGGGCATAGATTGAGCGCGAATCGCAGGGCAACAAGGATGGGTTCCCGTAGTGGCTTGTTCGTTTTTGCGTATGCTTCCACCTTATTTATAGGGAAAACGCCCTCCATACTGGAGAGGGGGGTTATCCAGACACACTACGTGATCAGCACTAAATCGAGTTTTCCCAGTGAACGAAACATGTATCTGGTCGGAGATCAGAAATTGTTTGCATCGGGCGTCTGGTCTTGATGCCGAAAACCAAAACAAAGTGTCCAGTCTGAATGTGGGAAAGTGGATGGGACAGAACCTCTGTCAGACAAATGTGATGGATAGGTGGGTCCGTCGATTAAACGACAACCGAAATATCTTACGCACGTAGAACCGAACACTGACCACAAGGCACCCTGACAGAACGGCTGACGCGTTGTGACGGACCTAGTAATTAGCGCACTTTGCACTTTGGTTGACTTTGTCAGCTCCGCAAGGGCATGGATTTGCGACCGGGTCTCAGAGGACGCATGGGCTCGTTAGTTCACAGGTATTTTGACAGGTGTATGTCCATTTATTTCGAAGCGGGATCTACAACAAATTGGCGAGTTCTACAATTCCAGCACTGGATATCCGACAGGTCTGCACAGAAAAGCAAAGTTACTGATTTTGAGACAGGCACTGCAATCGAAGATTTGGGCTGTTGGAACCAATAACCGTTTGGAGAACTTACCTAAAACAATAAGCGTGTGCCAGGCAATTCACTGTTGTTCATTGTCAGTGGCCGACTCGAACGAGAAGAGCTGTATAGGGCACATGTCAGTGGACCCTGCTTCGCATTGATGTGAATTCATTTCCGTTTCACAAAAGAACAAGGAGCGGGTTGGTGAAAGAGGTGACACCTCCATGATCCGTCCAGATCGCAGCAGGGGTTTCATTATGAGGCCTGTCCACCTCCATGTCATCGCCACTCAGTTCCGCCGCCAAGTATCCTCGATCTTGAGATTGGGGAGTAATGAAGGGTGGCGTGATCGACTTTTCGTCATCGTCCTGAGAATCGGGGTGGGAGCGTTTACGCTTGGAGGGGAGGGGAGAATAGATAACGAGGAATTCGACTTGGCGATTGTTTTCACGCGCGATAAGTGGGTAACTAACGGCGCCGGTTAGGGAGACTCGGGAAGTGCCATCCAAGTCCGGCAAGGGCAGAAATCTTGCTCGTCACTTGCAGGGTCATGGGGACTGGGAAGCAAAATATGATCATCCGTATGAATTATGCTGATGTTAAAATAACAAGATAGATCGCCCAGGCTATTTTACTTTGTAAACAAGGACTCTCTACCTGCGGACGTGAAGATTCGCACGGCACAGCGCACGAAGTCATCAGGATCCTCGCGTCTCCGTACGCGGGAGAGGGCGGTGTACAGTTGTCCGTGAGCGAAAGGATGCGTTCGAAGGACGACGACAGATCCGAAAAGGTGGGTCCTTGGCAACCGTTGGGCGTGCAGGCGTATGTGAGTCGAAGAGGGGATCGCTTGCGTTGAACGGACCAACTGGAAGACGGTGGAGTGAAGGAGAAGGAGATCGGCGAGGGATGCAGTGAATTTCGACGGACTTCAACGAAGCGGCGATGCAACGCTGTTAGCGTGGGTTACAGTAATGTAAAGTGACGGTCTGGCCAAATACACTGCCACACTGAGGGAACGAATTTCATTGCTTTAATTTCAGACAATAAATCCATGATAACCAGTGAATCAGCGATGAAATTCAGTGAAATCTAGCACTCGGGAAGGCCGACTTGCGTCGGCAGATACCTTGCTTGACCTGTTGCCATGCTCACACTGACTCACATGTAAAGTTAGATCAAAACATTATATTGTGATTTGTATATTAATGTATAATATGATGAAAGATGTGAATGGGTATCTAAATGTGGTAGTAGGCTTGGTAAGAAGTGGTTCGAAATGAATGAGTGTTTAAGCATAGCGAATCCTCTTGGTCGCAGGCTGGTTGGGGTCTACAAAAAGATTGACTAAGTGGTGCTTCTTTGGACTTGTGGAAGGGGTGGCACGTGGTGCAATGAGTACACGGATCATGACAATGTCAGCTGTATACACATCAGTGCCAGAAGTTGTTCTAGTACCCCTGGCAGCAATAGACCAGTGGGTTAAGTTGAAATATAGCTCAACTAAAGCCCCTTCAAGTTGGGCACAATAGGAGTCTGGCTTGGTGAGGTTACCACTGACATCATATGCGGGAATGGGGATGACTCGGTGGGTCTTCTTGATAGGCTCGAGAGCGTCAGATGCTGCATCACTGTGAGTTGGCCAATTCTCGATAGAAAAGTAATCTGCAGCAAGGCAAAAACTCCATTACTGTATGGACCAAATGTTGAGGCTGCGACATGTACCAGTTTTGCTACCACCGTCAGATTCTTGTGCTGGATCTTGAGTGCCACAATCGCTCCCACCTGCCTCACTGGCAGCATCCTTGTCATCCCCATTTTCATCTTTGTCATCATGACCTTTGGCCTGAAGACAAAAATGAGCACCATTGAATCATGTCAGTCAGACCAAGGACTCACCTCGAATAGCACATGGCGCACTTTAAACCGTGCACCAGCATCATTTCCAGCAAGGAAAAACCCTTTCTCAGCCTGGAAACCGGGGGTTGCAACAAGACTTAACAACCACCGAAGGTTGTCAGACATGCTGATGTAGTCATCCTTGAAAGGTTCGATGTCAGGCTTTTCAGTGGCACATGAAGGTTTGACATCGCAGATATCCTTGCAAATCTGGGAAGGCCCCTGATACCCTACGTCCACAGTAAGCCAGAAGTTGCGGGTGGAGATCCAAGCAACAGTGACAAGAGGTGCAGGTTCATAGGAATCTGGAGGGGGGGTCGGGTACTTCAAAGCGACGTCACCTCCACATGATTGAACTTCAGTATCATGACTCCTTGGTTTGACAACAAGGCGGTCGGCATGACCATCTTGAGTCCATTGGACATTATCACAAAAGATCTTATTACCAAGATAGAATCCAGTCCCAATCATGTTTTTGCGAGCAGCAATGAGGCATGACAACATGGTTGTCAGCATTGGCTGGGAAGCATCTGGCTCTCCTGGGGTGGCTAATGATTAGTATTTCCAATGCATTCCTTGTATGGAATGACGCATGGGAAGACTTCACTGTCGGACGCTTCTTAGAAGGAGTGGTGCCAGTGGTCGACATGTGGAAAGCAAGTAAGAGAGGTGGGCAATGTGTGAAAGAGTGAGGAATGAGCAAGAGAGCAGGAAACAAGCAAGAGAGCAAGCAGGACAAGTGGTAATGGAAAAGAAAGTGGTAATGTTGGAGCAAGATGGTGGGGGAGCATCGTTGAGAGGGCCCAGCTTTTATATTCACCAGAGGGGTTATCCAATGTGTGACCCTTTTCCCCTAGAATATTCCAGACTCAACGCCACAGCTGGGATGACCCAATAGTTGCAGCTGGTGAAGCGAATCTATTTGGGTCTGAAGTGTCCAATGGTGAAAAAATTTTGCACACCTTGTCGAGATTGCCACCAATCCAGACCTGATGCCACAGTCTCCAGAGCAAAGTCCTTCTGAGCTTGTTGCCCGCTTAACTGTGCATGAAATCATTGTGTGCTTGAAGGGAGTTCTCCGTTTCACTTCTGAACAATGAGATAACAAGGATCAGCTTGTCTTGCATGTGGTTGCTCATGCTCTAGTGGCGCAGCTGGAATTTCTCTGCAAATTGGGCAGGGAGAAGATGCAGGCTCAGGCAGCGAAGGCAGAGAATGCAAAAAGGCCACCAAAGTGGAAGCGAGTTGAGGATGGACCACAGCGCTGCACTGCCCGGCATGTCAAGGAGGACTCTGGAAGTGATGATGAAGATCGATATGATCCTTCAAAATTCCTTCATTTACCCACAAATGACGAAGTAAAGCTTCTCTATGCCAACTTCTATAAGGCAACTTCAAATGCGGCACTCAAGTCAAGGACCTGTGGAGTCTGCGCTCAAGAGTCAGGTGACAGTGACATAACAGATATCGACCTTGCTCACCTTCCGAACTCCAAACGTCTCATTCCAATGAAACCACACCCTGCACATGACCTTTTTGAAGGAAGACTTCTCGAACCATCTGGAGTGAAGCTTGTTGGCAGCCATCACATTATTACCATCTGCAAGTCATGGTTGGATGAGCTGAAGAAAGTTAGTCAACACCCACCACATCATGCTCTTACGAACCAACTTTGGATTGGACGCATCCCCTGGCAGTTGCAGGTCCTCACATTCCCAGAGCAGCTACTCATTTCTCTTGTGTACCCCCGTGTCTTTGTCTTCAAACTGTTTCCCAAACGTGTCGGAGGAGTTCAGGACCTATCGGGTCTTCAGCATGCAATGCGTGGAAACATCAGCTCATATGAACTTGACATGCAAGGAATTTTGTTGATGGTTGAGGGAAGGCTGATGCCTCGTCCACCTGCTATACTTGCCTCCCTGATCTCAGTAACCTTCATTGGTCTTGGAACTCTGCTGAAGCACTGGATCCACTCAACATTTCGTGTTCAACGCCAGGTTGTATCTGATGCATTATTGTGGCTAAAGAAGAACAACCCAAAGTATTATGGAGATATCGAAATCAGCATCCCCCATATTCAAGATCTGCCAGAAGATGACATACCTGAGGAGATATCGTCAATCATTTGGCAATCTACTGATGTTGGTGTTATTGAGCAAGAGAGCGATGGCTATGTCCCAGTGGATGACAATGAAGGTCAGTAAAATGTTTGAAGTCCATGTCATCAAAAACGCTAAATCCGACACCAGTGAATACACATAGTGTTGACGACTCACCTGAGAGAGAACATACATCTAAGTTCAATGATGGTGAGCATCATTCTCTTTGGGTGGGTATGCTGACTTACTCTGTGAACGGTGTAGCGAGCCCCGATGTAATACCACTCCAGGTGTCCGGTGCAATCAATACAGACATGTCAACATTGACCACAAGCGAGCTGATGGCATGGGGTCTCACAAACCTGTGGACAGAAGGCAAGGAGGGTGGTTATGGGGTTCAACATGGTCATACACCCGTCAACGACTTCGGTTACCCACAGAAGGGCCAACCTGTTGACCCTCATCGCCCCAATTATTTTGCAAGAGCCTTTCCCTACTTGTTCCCATATGGTGAGGGCGGGATAGAGCAAGACTGCGATGTTCCTATTGACTTCAGAGAGCATGTTAAATGGCTATTGCGATATCATGACCGGCAATTCTGATGCCACGAAACATTTGCATTCGTTGCATTCAGGATTGTCCAGCACCAGCAGGTCCTTTCATCAGCTCGTATCCAGATGCTTCGAAAGACTTTTGAACAAGACGCTCAGCTTCTATTGACTATCACTATCACGAAGTTGTTACGTGCACAGGAGGAGGAAGAGAATAAATTACCTATTTCAGATCCTGCCATCCGCTTGCTGCATCAACATGTCTATGCTACCGGTGGTCGTGTCGTTGGCTCAGACCAAAGCTGACAACAACTTCGGAGCCAAATTTGGGCAACATCGATTATGCTGAATCCACCTAGTCTGTGGATCACATTCAACCCATGCGATCTCCATGATCCTGTTGCCCAAGTATTAGCTGGAGAGGATATCAATATGGATGCTTTTGACAGCAAGCTTGGGCCATCAAAGGAGAAGCGCACACAAAATGTTGCACAGGACCCATATGCAGCAGCCAAGTTTTTCCACTTTTTGATCAAAACCATTCTCTGCACTCTATTTGGGATCAAGGTGTCCCAGCAACGTGTCACCAGTCATCAAGGAGTTTTTGGCCCTGTCTCAGCATTCTTCGGTGTGGTGGAATCACAAGGAAGAGGCAGCTTACATCTTCATATGCTGCTGTGGCTGAAGAATGCCCCTCCAATGGACGAGATTGAAAGTCTTCTCAAAATGGAGGACTTCCGCCAGAAGGTTCGGAAATTCATTAAGGCAAACCTTCGCACCTACGTTCCAGGGCTTGAGACTGCAGATTCTGTCAAGGAGATAGCAAATGAAGTTGAAGTGGCTTACTCGCAACCACCTAAGCCCAATGTGACCAACTACGATGACCAAGTAGCGGACCTAGAAAAACGAGTTGCTTGGGCCAAGCAGCTGCACACATGTGAGTACTGTCGCTGCCTTGTTCCAAGTAAAAATGGGGGATTTGTCTGCAAAAGACAGGCACCATTTGAACGGTCAGAAGAAGATTACATCACGGAAAATGGGGAGTGGGGGATGAAACGGCTATACGAGTTTTTGAATGGCTGGGTTCCTGCACTGACCATCAATGCGTGTTGCAACAACGACGGTAAACTCTTGACAAATGGTTGCGACACAAACAATGTGGCATTCTATGTTACAAGCTATCAGACCAAGAAACAAGGACGAAATCACAATACTTCGGCAATGTTGGCCAAGGGGTATGCCTACCATTCGCAACATCCAGCGTATGCGGAAAGTCTCCGGGACCAGCAAAGGCTTCTTCTCTTCCGCCTTGTCCATTGTATCAATTGAGAACAGGAGTTGGCGGCACCAATGGTGATGTCGTACTTGATGGGGTGGGGCGATGTATACCGCTCACATCACTACACTCCGATCTACTGGTCTTCATTTGTTGGCAGTTTGTTGAAAGGGTTTCCAGAACTTGCGAAGCGGAATCCTGCCCAGACATCCATGGAGGATGAAACAAAAGGCAGTGGTGACAAAGGGTCAGTCATTTGCATGTCTCTAGAAACATTCTAAGCTTACATGGGCTTGAATGTTTGCACTAGATCCAATAGTGTTGAATCTCATGGTGAAGAGCAAGAAGAAGAGGAACATCAGAGACTCACTGGGAATGAGCAGGACGACCATGTGAGTCCATCATGATTAATCAACAAGATCACATTGACTTATCATAGTGTCCCAGGACTCTGAGTCAAATGATGTGATCACTCTAGATACAGATTCCCTTGGCAAAGTTTTCCTGAAGTGTCAGGTTACCGACTACTGCCTACGTGGTGATGCACTCATTAGTGCAAATGTCATTGATTTCTTTATTGATTCATATGAGGTCGATATCACACGGAAAGAAAAGAACTCAAATGAGGCAGAGGACATGTCCGACATGTCACGTATACCTCGTTGACGTGGGTGCCCTCGTCATTAAAGGGTCCGATACCTAGCAGCTCATCCAAAAGCTGACCAGAAACAATGTGTCGTTTGCACACGAGGACACAACAATCTACCTAACTTCATCAGTCGCTACTTTCCACGTCGTGACGACCCTGATCAGTATACATTCTATTGTGCATGTATGCTGATGCTCCTAAAACCATGGAGGGATATTACAATGGATCTCAAGAGGCCAGATGAGACATGGGAGAAGGCATTTGAGTCATTCTATTCCACAACACCACCAAAAATCCAACACATCGTATCTGGCATCCAGTATTTCTATGAGTGCGAGTCATCTGCTCGGCAGCAAGCGCAAGTTGTCCACATCCCCCACAGCAATGCCAAAGCTGAAACCAGGGAAGAGTATGGTGAACAAGACCTGGATGAAGACCATGGAGATCAGAACCAAATCACTATGACAGAGGAAGGACTCGCAGCACTTGTTGCCTCTCAAATCCCCTGGCATGAAGAACTACACGGAATGATGGCTGTGGAGTATGGCAAATCAGCCAAAAATTTTCGCGATCATGACAAACTCGAAACTTCATCTTCAGTGCCTCAGAATGACGGTGGAGCAGCCAGTTCTACCGCCACTGGAGATCAACCAAGTGTCCTTGGTGTTTCCAATGCAAATGAAGAAAACATCCGGCATTTTTTAATGTGGAAAGAGGAGTTGGCACAGGACGTTGCAAACCACAATACCCAAATGAATGCCAACATCAAACTCACCTGCCAGGCCATTCCAACTGTTGAGAAAGGAAGCGTCAGCCAGATCACTGGCACTGTTGGCAGCAGTGATGAAGCTCCCAGTGTCACATATTTCAACAACCTCAATGAGATATCAGAAGCAGCTATTCCACCTGTAGACCCATCGTTACTTCAACCTGACCAACTCTGTGCCTATGATATTGTTGCCTGGCATCTCAACCAAACCCTTGGTGGTCGCAAACCTCTTCCTCTTCGGGTGATAATTCATGGTGAAGGGGGTACTGGAAAGTCTAAGGTTATTCAGACAATCACAGAGTATTTCGAAACCAAGAACGCCAAACATATGCTATTGAAGGCAGCATACACTAGCGTCGCTGCCTCCCTCATCAATGGCAAAACCACCCATGTGATTGCCTTTATTTCCCAGTCTCATGACGAGACCAAAATCAGTGCAGAAACCAAGGGGAAAATGCAAGGATTCTGGAAATCATACCTGTACCTCATCATTGACGAGATCTCAATGATTGGCAAGGAATTTTTGGCAATGCTATCACGAAACATCAGTATTGCAAAGATGGTTGATGGTCAACCTGCATCACCGCATTCATTCGGAGGGATATCAGTTATCATATGTGGAGATTTCCATCAGTTCCCTCCCGTTGCCATTGGTCCAACACAAGCACTCTACTACCCTGAGTCAACACACGACTCAATCCATACTCAAGTCGGTCACAAAATCTATGAGGAATTCCAAACAGTCATTATTTTGGGGGAGCAAATGCGAGTCACAGATCATGTGTGGCACGACTTTCTGCA
>JBBPRQ010000975.1:0-11460 GCA_038093095.1 Boletus insuetus | reverse complement strand
TAGACGGCCCAGAAATTTGAAGCTAGCTGAGATCATGCCATCCTGTCGGTGTTTGTGTGGCTGTACCATTGGCCCTTGCATAGATGAACTTGACCCAAACGTTGGATGATCCCGGTAAGTGATTAAAGCTCACTTCGAATCCCATAACATTCACTCTGTAAGAACTAGTGCTCAGAAGTTGGGAGGCAAGTCTGACTGTGGCCTACGTGATGATCTGAGGGTAAGCAGCTTCCTCGAAGAGATGTTCATCATCCGGGCAGTGTCAAACATCTGGGAGAGAAGTCCCTCCTGATCTCCGCTCTTGTGGGAATCACCGAGGGGCCGCCGATGTGACTGAGACAAAAAGAGGGTCATGAAGGGATCACGGAGGCGGAAACATTTGGAAGTAAACTGTACGTTTGAGCCCTCAGATGTTTCAGACGAATGTTCACCGTTTGAGCTCTTCTTTTGCCCAAACACCGCCGGCGTGCCGTCGATGTCTCAGCAATAATATAAAAGACTCAACACCCAACGACTTGAGCCCCTCCCCAACGAACTGTCGACATGTCATCCGATTCAGGTCCTAAACGTGCGTTCTATCAAATGTTCTACTTCAGCCTACTCTCTTGGGAAGCTGACATTTTTTGTCGACAGCAAAAGTTGGAGTCCTTGCTGAAGACGTGAAGCACTTTGCCTCGTACTCTGCTGCTTCTGTCGCCAGTTGCGATTGGGTGAACTCGGGAAGTGAAAATATTGTCCCATCAGAGCTGCAGCTCTACGTGAGGTTAGTATGCCGGTACCCTCTACTTTCAAATGTACTGACAATGGATCGGCAGCCGACTGCAAGTAAGCCCGGCATTTGGCAAAGTAGTTGGTGTGTACTCCATGCACTGCAATTCCCCGCCAAACCATCCACACACTAACCTGGGCACCGCAGGGTTGGGCTTACCGGGAACATCTACTGTTATCCCGTACGTCCGACTGGATATGGACAACACCGGAAAAGGCATCCACTTCAACGCAACTCAGTTGCCCGATAAATACGGCAACCCAGGCAGGAAACTAGCCGCTGTTATTACACCCACTGTCGGCTTGACAAATTCACAGAGGACTGCTTTGTACTTGGACTATATCAAGGGACTTGAGAACCGCAGTGCACAGCATATCTGGCAATGGTGGTCGACCGGTGTTCCACCATCATAGTACATAGCAACTGCACGCAGTCAGATGGGATTCAGAGACAAAGCTGTGTAACGAGATTAGATCGATTGTGTGACGTGTATACGTGACTGATGCATTCGGACTCGGAGGTTTGAAAACATCCACTTCAAGTTAGTCTTCAACCCAAGCAACGGCATGATAGCGAGTGATTGAAGCTTAGATGCAGAATTCGAAACAGGAAGGTCAGTCTGCTGGAGCGCTAAGCGGCCTCAAGCCCTCCCTTCAAGGCTAATAATTTCTGCCAACAGGGTATAACCCCACGAAGTTTCATGGCACTCGAACTTCAAGGTGTAGCCACTGTCCTTGTGTCCCTATCGTCGGCAGCACTCAGCAAGTGCTCAGCTCATCCCACCTGCAGGCCGATGTGTGATGATCTGAGGGTGGGTGCTGGTGGCTTCTGGACATACATCATCTGGCCCGGGGCAGTGTCAAATATCTAGGAAAGAAGTCCTTCATGGTCCCCACCGTGACTCTTGTGGGAATCACCGGGGGCCGCCGATGTAACTGAGACAAAAAGCAGGTCAGGAAGAGGCGGCAGCACAAACGGTACGTTGAACCCTCAGATGTTTCATACGAATGCTTACCGTTTTCAAGTTCATGCCCTCAGCTGACCCCTACGTCGTTGTTTTTTCAGGCTTCGCTCCGAGTCAGCACGACTCCGAGCCGGGTCAGAACGGAAGATGAGCCCACCCTTTGCCCAGACGCCGCCGACACACCGCACCGTGAGTCCTCTATCACCGCGCAGTCGGCATGGTGTTTCAGCGTATAAAAGACCCAACTCCCAATTTGAACCCCCACCCGAACTCTCGATATGTCACCCAATTCACGTTCTCAGCGTGCGTTTCATCGAGTGTTCTAAAACTCATTCTCTTGAGAAACTGACAGTTTGTCGACAGAGAAAGTTGGAGTCTCTGCTGAAACAGTGAAGGAATATACCTCATACGCTGATGCTTCTATTGCCAGTTGCGAATGGGTGAACTCGGGGAGGGACAAGATGAATACTACACAGCTACAACTCTATGCAAGGTTAGCATCTGGTATACTTTGTTTTCAAATGCACTGACAGCGGATCTGCAGTCGACTGCAATCAAGCTCGGCGTATGGCAGAGTAGTCGGTGTGTGCCCCATGCACTACAACTCCCCGCCAAACCATCCACACACTAACCTGGTCGCCGTCAGGGATGGGTTTACAGGGGACATCTACCGTCATCCCGTACGTTCGGTTGGATATGGACAACACCGGAAAAGGCATCCACTTCAATGCGACTCAGCTGTCTGATCCAAGCAAGAAATTTGCCGCTGTTATCAAGTCCACCAAAGACATGACGCAAGTAGACAGGACAGCTTTGTACCTCGATTATCTCGATGGGATTACGAATCGCAGCCCAGAGATC
Organism: Boletus insuetus; assembly: GCA_038093095.1. Lineage (NCBI taxonomy): Eukaryota > Fungi > Basidiomycota > Agaricomycetes > Boletales > Boletaceae > Boletus > Boletus insuetus. Next base: position 8,866 of record JBBPRQ010000975.1, on the reverse strand, counting down.
CTCTGGAGATGGTGGTCGACCGGTATTCCGCCATCGTGGTGGTAACATGTATACTATGTACTATACTATATCCAATCAGACAAGAAGCAAAGGTGAATACGACTCGGAATTTGGACAGGGGCTGGCGAGTTGGATGCCTCATCAGTTTCCACAAACTGCTCGCAGTCGCAAACGTCTCAGAACATTTCTGACACTCTCATTCCACAAGCATGCTGTACTAGCGTATACATGAGAGTAGTGCTGGTTTGTACACCGGTTCGGGATGTCAGAATGGCCATATCAATATGAATACCGTAGCTATACTTCGGGGACCAATACTAGAGTATTCTACAAGAGCCTGAGACAGTACTATTGTCTCGGGGACGCTTCATCAGATTGGCCCGGCGATGTACTTCTTTCCAGCGGTCTCTGTATACCTCTTGCAGGTGAACCGCTGGCATCCGCCAGCCTTGGAGGCCCTCAAAACCCCAAGAATACAACCATACGCGCGCAGCGTGCGTGGCGATGCCAGCGATGTAAGTGGCCATGGGTTGAACAGACTCTTCCTCGATCACAGAGTCGACGACGTCGAGCCGAAGCTCGTCTCGTGACTGGAATTCGAGCGTTGGAGGCAATCGATCTGGGGATACTTGTGTGTATCCCCGTGTGTCAATGGCGAGACACAGATGACAGAGCGATGGGCATGTCTGGAGAAGGTGGAAGAGTCCATCTGGCGTAATCCCACTGACCACTCGAGTTCCCCAGCCATAACGATTGTTTATTCCAAGGTGTTTTAGGTATGGCCATGCTGATGCAAGCTTCACCAGATCGTCGTCAGTGAGGCCCACACTCCAAAAGACATCAAGATCTAGGTGGTGGAGGTTGCTGAACGCCATCATGGGCCGCACGTCGTCAAAGGTAAGGATAAGATCCCGGAAGTCGGTAGTAGTTGAGTTACCACAATCAAAGGACAACTGCGTGATGGAGTGATTGATACAAACTGTCTCAAGAGCCGAGAAAAATGATCCGACACTCCCGGGAGGACAATTAGGAGTCCCGACAGCGAGATCTTCGATGGCAGGTAACTGGATGTGGGCAAGTAACCTCAAGACAGAAACCAGCAATCTAGATGGGGGCAGTTGTACATCCATGTTGTGTAAGTTCGAGAAGAGAAGGGGTGGGTTGGGTGGTGCTGGAGTTGTATTCATTGGTAGGAAGCAGAGTGTAGTTAACGCAGGACTGCGAGACAGATGTACAAAAACGTCTATGTTCATAGTAACATTCGGACATGTCACATTTTCAAGGTGTTGCCATCCACAGATGTGTTCTGGGGTAATTTGGATAAACCCGGGGTCAGACACAGGTCGCGAGTACGCGTAAACTTCCTTCACATTTGGGGACACCTCTGAAAACCACTTGAGACACTGTTGCAAAACGGGTACAGCAGGATAAGGGTGAAACAATTCGACGGAAAGTAGCGATGGGAGAGGCTGGCGCGGCGGTAACTGACCAATTTTATTGGTATGCCAGTGCCCACATTTTACGTAACGGAGGTTTGGAAAGAGAGAACTGGGGTTGGACGGGGTTGATTCGGTTCTGAAAGACTTCCAATCGACTCCGAAATCGAAGTGCCGTATGACCCGGGTGCGACATGTGTAATTTTGCAGAATGTCCCACTCGGCTTGTGTGAGCGGTTTGGTAAATACATGTCCCTTGACAAGAGGGGTCGGGAGAAATTTTTACAAAGTGCGACGAAAACCGACTTACGCTTCTGGGGTTGTTCTCATATTTTCGACGGGACACATCCGGGAGACACCGTGCTAGGGGGGATACGTCTTCCAACACCGACCAAAGGACATCCAACGCTGGTTCTTTGAATGCACGGCACGTCCTGGCTAGAGCGGCTAGATCTCGAGTATTGAGTTCTTTCCTGATATGCAGAATATGCGGATCAATGTCTTGACCAAAGATATTCAATAGGATCTCTGGCATCTGAAGCGCGTGGTGCATGGCGGCTGACAAGCCCAGTGAGGGGTTCACAATGACATCAAGACGAGGCACGTGCTATTTGGCTGGCATGTCTTAGTGATTTGTCACCGGTGGGAGCTTACCCTTTCATTTAAACAGTGGTACTAAACACGATTCAATATCCAAAGCACTATGAGTGACACTCGTGGTACCTTTGTCTGCCAATTGTTTTTTGAACGCTTTGGCTTTTGCGAGCGCATCTCGCGGTTGACTCCGTTGATCGGGTCCCCATAGCGCCGCCCCAGGCGCGCGGATCTCTTGACAGATTCATTCTACGGTCGCCAGTCACGTCCATTCCGCATGCAGTCTAGGCGTTTTTACCCGAAAATTAACAGAAAGTCAGCTCTTGATCGTTGCGGGAAGTCACCCATTCTCACAAGTATGCAAGGGACGATTCGTCATTTTAATCCAATCTTACCCGTATCGGCGGTGTGTACCTTTACAAATCTGTTGATCGAAGGAGTCCAGATGACCAGGACGTTGTTGATGAACTTGCCAATCGTAGTACGTATACGTGGCGAGAACATTCAGTTTCGCCAGGAGGCGTGCACGACGTCGTCTCTCGCATCATGCTCCTGGGTCAATGCCTTCCGCTTTTTCCTCGGCTAAGCAAGCCTCTTGCAAAAGACGACGGAGTCGGGTTCAAGTACAACCCTTGCACGTTGTCAATCGTTCATCTTGTTGTTTCGTTGAGAGATGACTGTTTATGGCATCCTCCCGCGCCTCTTAGATCTCGACGGGCTGGCGAATTGGTACGTCCGGCTCAATAGACGAAGGCGTAGGGGCGGGGACGGCACAGAGGACATTAAACACCTTGTTCAAAATGCTCCGCAGCTGACGACGTATGGACGGAAAACCTGTATCAAACCTTACCGGACTAAATACCAGAAGACCCATCCGTTCCGCCGGATCCCCGTTCAGACCACTTATTGACTAGACTCTATCACACTGCACACCTCAAGCCTCCTCCATTGGCTCTTCTGACACTAGGTCAGATTCGTCGTGAAATACCTATAAACATTCATGTCAGCAAACAGCTGATGGATCGACAGGCTTGCATACCCTGTAGGTGATGTCCACATTCACTGGATCTACTGCGGCGAACCCAATGCGTATAGGGGTCCTATATGTTGGATGGGGTACAATGTCGACAAAGTGCCTTGCAACTCTTCAGATCCGATCTTCTTCTGGTCCGATGAATAACAAGCTCCATGGGATCCTTCTAAGGCGGTCTGGTAGCAGGTTGCAGAGTTTTTCCAAACCTCCATCAAGAGGTGAGCGATGATGGGAGGTTGCAATGGTGATTTGGATGGCAAAGACCTCATTCTCTAGCACTAATGCACTGTCGATACCAGGGAAGTTTTTTTGTGTCGGAATCCAATAAAATGGGGTTATGCATTCCTCTGTGGACTGAACAGCCGAAATGACATGGGTTGTCATAGGAAGTATTTGAGGCCACGGTCCAAATACAATCGATACAACTCGTCCAAAGACTGTTAACTTGGTTGCACTGTGGGAGTTTTGACGGAACCAGTGACAGCGTATGGATTTTCCTGGTGTTGAAACAAAGCCATGGACCCAAGATTCGTATATATTTCCTGCGGATTGGCTAGTCCCTGGGGTTCCATTAAGGACATTATAAAAGTCCAGCTTGACGTCTTCCTTCTGCATCTGGAGGCCTTCTGCTAGGAAGAGGCGAAGAGTTTGCGTAGGCACAGAAATGTAATGTTCTTTTCGTAACAGGGTCCCAGCAGAGGTCCGTGGCCTAACAAAATAAAAAGATGAAGGAGGGGAATCGAAGAGATCAAGAGCTATCCCCTTTCGAATGCTTTTTGGGCATTCCTTAACAGCTTGTTGAGCGATGCGACAGAAATGGAGCTCAGTCTCTCTATCATCCTTGAAAAAGAAATGTAGTAGTGTCCGGGGGATACCACCCCACCTCTCTGCGAGCTCAACCATGCGGTCAGCATCCAGACTCGAGAGAGTACTAGTTATCCTGTTAGTTCCATCCTATGAGTCCCAGACACAATACATACGCAAAATTGCGAAGGTCTCCAATAGACCAGATATCCATAACAAAGGGCTCAGCACCAGTTTGTGTGCTCCATGCCTTCCAGTTAGACGCCTTTGGTGAGGTGACCTGAATGACTCGGATTTTGTCTGGTTCACCTAAGAAGACAGAATTTGGAGATGTTGTATGGTGATTGCAGTCACACAACGCCCACACGAACGAGAGTTGGAACAGGGGGTGAGAGTTTGTGTAAGGGTGAATAGAAAATCCATCTTCTGCAAACAGTGCGTAGAATGGAATGTCATTGGGGAGTTGTATAGCAACGGCTATTTTCTGGGAGAGAAGGCGGACAATTAAATAAATCAGAAAAAGTGATTTTCCTAGATGTCCAAAGTTCAAGTTCAAGGTCGCCAGCCAACATCTCTGAAACTTACCAATACCCGGCTGTCCTATCACATAACCACCCCAGAGGTATGTCGATTGACTGAGAGCGTTCGCAGTGATGTGGTATTCTTCTCTCACAAGTATTGTGTCACGACACAAGACCCCTTTGAAAAGGGCCATAAAAGCTGGGGCATATATGCCGAGATTGATATGTTCGAATAGTTCATCCTTGACCACGGATTGATAATTACCCCAAGTATGCTTTGAAAATTGGGTTAAAAGCTGTTGACGCCCATCTCGCAACAAAGAAGAGGTATCCAAGGACGGTTGAGCTGCCAAGAGGTTGGACATCACAGGAGTTGTGGATTTGGGGGCGGAAGGGGACCACAAGAGTATGGAGGTCCGGACGCTTGACGATCCTCCATTCGGCACAATATTTTTAGACTCAGTGTGCTCGGCATGAAGGAAGGAAGGTGGATTGCCTTTCTACAATTGAGACCATCAAGACCCTCAATCACCACGTCAGTGGAATGGCCAATAGTAATTTGCATGTACTTAGTCTACAATCTCAATACAATATAGGGTTGATACCTTCATCCGTGAGTCGGGTACCACGCAGAAGTCATTCACTACAGACAAACCAAGTGAGTGCTGAGAGCAATCCATGAATGCACGATACGACTCACCCAGGCCACCCAGGCCACCTGACAAACCCGCAGACAGTGACTGACCCCATGAATGCCAAGCTCAAGAGGGGATCTGAGCCTCGAAGAAGTACCAGCATCAAAGTAAATGTGCCGGGAGGATCCAATGGCAACGAGAACACTGGGAAATGTCCAAAAAAACTGCAGAACGTGTCAGAATGGGAAAGCAAACATATGGAGGAGAAGAATGAAGAAAACCCACCTGCAAGGCAAGCCCAGCAATCTGGGGAACAAAGCGGTTGCACCTGATGACATCCAGAGCTACCAAGAATTCCCCAAGAGTGGAATGAACAAGCACGACATTGAAACAAATGCACAATCTCAAGGTAGAGAGCTAGGGGACCAGGTGGAGGCAGGAGGTCAGGCGAGATATTGAGCACAATTTGACGTGCAACAACAAAGTCGCAGACAGCGTCAAATGCAGTGGGAGGCAAAATGGAACGAGTGACACGACAAGCAACGCACGAAACGAGTGGAAATGCAAGCGCTAGCCAAAGACAAGACCAGTCAGCACAGAGGGCACGACCACATGACGGATGGCAAGATATCACATGCGAACAGGACTGCCAGAGTGATGTAAACAACGTCGACATGAATGGGAAATACATCAGAACGCAACCTGGGGAGAGAAGAGAAGTAAACCCACCTTTGATATACCGCCTTTGCGATGCATTTAATTTCCTCGTATTAGTGTACTAGCGTGGAAGCATTTCCATTCCGCAATGTGTCCCGGTGTTCGTAGACCACGGAGTCGGGTATGCAAAACAGCACTGGGCGGATCATGTGCAGCACTCGACCCCGCCGAGTAAAAAAACGCGAGACACGGCTGTGCAACACGCTCTCGCACGTGACAAGTCATGGGTCAACCTCCTCAGGTCCTCCTGCCGCAGCTTGAGAGACCTTGCTTGTGTCGCATTCAGATCCGATACGACACTTTGATTCCGGAGCCGACTAGAAATATTTCAGAACCTTCTCGACCCCATCCATCCCCACTCCCAAACCCCCGTCACGTACCTTAGATCAAATTTGGTTGGTTACCAGAGCCGCGCCGCCAGCCTCTCCAGCCGCTGTTTTCCGTCTACATTCCATTTCCTCGGCGCACAATTATGGAAAGTGCATCGAATACGTCGACGTCCCCGGGGATGGACACGTAAGAGGGTTCTATAGGAGGATATATCGGAGCTGCGTTTGAAACTCATCACATGAGAAAGTTTGTGATCGACGCGACGCAAGACGAATGGGTCGTTGTTTGGAGTGAGTTGACGCATGCAGAGTGGCGACACCCTGGAGAGACGTGGCTTCATGAGAGTATCATGTTTGATGAGATGAGGGGGAGATTAACGTAGATTATGACTCAGCACCAGGTTGGGGTTCAAATTCATGACTGAACACGATAAGCACCACGGACATGATCCTAATCCGTTTACGATCATTATACACTTTTCCCAGAGCCGAGGCATGACTGCTTCTGCAGAAACTACTGAAACCAATGCTGCAAAGAGGGTCCAGCGGGCTAACGCATCGTCCTCGAGGAAGTTCAACGACTGCGTGTCGACGGTCATCTGCAGTGGCAAGACGTCGGCAGTGCAAGGTACGAGGAGCGTCAGATCGATGTGCGTGATACAAAGCGTTTTCTCGCGACTGTTGTCGATAATATGTTCGAGGAGCTTGACGTGTGTAGCCCCGGTGATGGGATCGACGCGGTGCTTCGGCACCTTGATATGCTCCGTACTATCAGAGGGTCCGATGGTGAATACTTGTATGATGGTAGTACGATGAACTTTGGCTGAGGCAGCGCGTTGAGGGAGATAGGATGTCTATCCGTGCATGCTAGCGGCGCTGTGGAAATGGCTGACTCGGCGCGTTCCGTCCTACGTTGTCAATGTAAACCATGCCACTCGCGGCTCGACGTGCATCGGAACACATCACGTACCAGTACGACACGAAACTCGGGAAGGACGTAGAATACGTGTGTTCGCACTCTGGACTGCACGGGATAGGGACATGTGACGCGTTCCCACCACCAAGATCGAATGGTCGCGCGGCGGGTAAGCCCAAGTAACTGTATTGCGGACCGTCGACAACGGCCACGTCACACATTTCACCAGACTCGCCATCCAATCAAACATCCAACGGCTTCCTGTAAGACGATTATTGAACCATTTGACCAAGCAACAACCCCAAGATCGGTCGAAAAAAAAGAACGCAGACATACCACACGATACACGCATCCCTTCCGAGCCTTCCCCGACAAAATGCCTATTCGGCGCACACGCCACGGCCCATCGTCCGAAAGCGAGTTTACTAGGGAGGCGACATTGGATTGCCTTTAAGCTTGATTTTGGTGCATGAGACGTCTCGCAGTGGATATGTCGTCCGTTTGACGAGGTGTCACTCGAGAGACGCGATGGATTGAGAAGGGAATGGACCGGGCGGACGAGGGTATACAGGCGCGTCTGTGTAGTACAAGGTTCGCCACAACAGTGGGTCATAGATGTCGATGAAGGCGTGGAACCAGAGGAATTGTGGTGACCAGAGCTCGCAACCTAACTAGCATAAAGTGGTGGAGAACCAGGTTGACACTGGCAAGTTCTGCTGGCAAAATGCACTGGACAGTCATGTTGGTCGACCTGAATGCCCACTAGGGTCTCTTCAAAGGCGCACGAGGAGTAAAGAACTTGGGATGGTTTCATTTCAGTTTATTTCGTTGTACGCGTACATTACCTTGTTTACAAGGTCACTGCGTATCGACAATTGTGGCTGTGGATGGACAAGATTTATCCCTTTGGGATTTTATTGCTGTATTTTATTCCGGCTCGCGCGCCACGAGCCATTGTCCCGCGGACGACTTTGAGAGGCGTGCCCGGATTCCCCGACGAGGCACCGCTCGAGGGACGCGTTGGATTGAGAGGGAAATGGTCCGGGCGGACGAGGGTGTGGCGTGTCTGCATACAATGCTTGCGAAAGCAGAGGGGTCGTAGCAGAGGGTGCGGAACCACTCCGAAACCATCTCGAGTGGTACAGGTATGTTATGATGACGGAAGCTCGCGATCCAGCTAGGGAAAAATAGACCCACTGGTCGCCATCGAACCGCGACGATCTGAGAGTGAGTAGCTTCCTTGAAGAAACGTTTCCCTCATCCTCACTCCTGTGTCAATCACCGAAGGGGTACATGTACATAACTGGGACAGAAAGAAGGCCAGGAAGGGATGACAGCGCCCGCGATGTCCAGATGTAGTAAACAGTGCGCTGGACCCTCGGATGTTTCAGATGAATATTCATCATTTTCGCACCATCACCTACCCCCTACTGGTACGCCATGGTTTTTAGGCTTCGGGAACAGAGCATGGTCTATTCGCATCGTCGTCGCCATTTGTTCTACAAATCTACAAGCGCATTTCTGTCACCCGTGTTCAGGGCCAGTTTCGACCTCTACACCAACCATGGCTTCCAATGGCAAACGGGGCCGAAGGCAACGTCGGTCTGGCAATACACGCCCCTGAGTTGCTAATTGTTTGCTGCTTACCCACAGTCCAAGTGGTATGTGATTGGAATCCCAAGATGTAAGTTACATGTGGGTTCGCTTTATTCGATTCTGTTCCACTTCGAAACAAAATTATGATTCGAAACATTTAGACGGCCCAGAAATTTGAAGCTAGCTGAGATCATGGCATCCTGTCGGTGTTTGTGTGGCTGTACCATTGGCCCTTGCATAGATGAACTTGACCCAAACGTTGGATGATCCCGGTAAGTGATTAAA
>JBBPRQ010000974.1:0-11495 GCA_038093095.1 Boletus insuetus | reverse complement strand
GGTTCCTTCGTAAGGTATAGTTGAAACAAGGGTCATTACAGAGGGCAAGGTAATGAGTAGAGGAGCCTGCTAGGCAAAGTCTACCACAGTCTATCTCAGAAGACAAACTGAGACTCGAGGTGGGCTCGACGGGTCTTCAATATCCAGGTGCTAGCCGCTGGAGCTCTTGGGAAGTATCACCAGAACTATGCTGATATTGCATAGAACTAGCTTAGGGAAAATACATGATAAAAGTACAGAGTATATATATGGTAGGCCCCTGGTCCATGCGAGTAAGGTAAGTGATATAAAAGGAAAAAGAAGGCGGGAGTCCGAAGGACGACCATGCTCCATATAGTCCATCCCGATGATGCGGAACTGCGGGATGTGGCAGTGTGATCTAAAAGAGGAACGCCATGCGGGCAGAAGTCCGAAGGAATCCTGTATGGAAGTGGAGGAAAAAGAGGAGGCTAAATATAGAGCAGAGGTGGGGTGCTATGTGAGTACGTAAGGAATAGATATAAAAGGAGAAACTATCTGGAGGACGACTCCAGTACGAATACAACTCCATAGAGTAAGAGACAGAGTCTAAAGAGAAACAAGTAGAGCAGCATAGCTGCATAAGCGTAGTGAAGATGGAAAAAGTGTACCCCCCTAGTAGACCATAACAGTAGCCTTTGAGTGATCAAGAAACAAGAGCGTTGAGTCTAAAGTATGATGAGGACTTATAGAACAGTGGGTCAAAGGTCAAGGGTACTTGTGGGGGCGTCCACACAAGGGTCAAAGGGACTGGGCTTAAGACCAGTAGTTCAAGGATTCAAGGTAGCCGGGCTAGAACCAGCTGGGAGCAAAGCAAGAGCTTTGCATTGTACAAGGTAAGAGAAGACAAAGGAGCTCAAGCATGGGGAAATGCTAGAGCAGTATCTATGACTTATATATGTTGGATATACAAGTGTTAAGGGTAGGCATGGAAAGGAATAGAAACAGATGAAGGAATGATGACTAAGTAAGTGGATGCCATTGGGACGCTGGCGGGATAAACACATGTGAGGAATGTGTCATCATAGAAGAAAGAAAGATAAGTCTGTGGAAAGTAGACGAGACGCACATTGGTACAAAGCGAGAAAGAAAAAGAAAGAATTGTAACAGATTAAGTGAATGAAATGTAGTACTTCCAGTGCTTCCGTGCTTTCTGAGGAAGTTCTGGAAGTGGTTCTGGTGTTTCCGAGCTTGGAAGAGTGTGGGAACATTCTGGAAGTGGTTCCAGAATAGAGGTTCTGGGATCAGAACATGGAACTGTCAGAACTGTTGTTATTTGTCACTACTATTGTTTGACCTCACAACATCACAAAGTCCCTCATAGAGTTCATAGTGGGACCAAGGGTCATTACAATTCCCACTCTTCCGAGCTCAGAAACACCAGAACCACTTCCAGAACTTCCTCAGAAAGCATGGAAGCACCAGAAGTACTACATCTCATTCACTTAATCCTTATAACCTTCTTTCAGGGTCATCATGGCAATATTGTAAGTAACATAATATGAGTGTGCCTTCACCCATAGCATATATATATCCTGTATCTTGCTCACAAGCACCTCAGTTGTTTCCACCCATCTTAGGCAGTGGCTGAGGTGTGTTACTTTTACTTACTAGTTTTATCCTTAACTAATGTACTATAGTATCAGGCAATTCCTGCCCTCTCTCAGACTCTAATAAGTACAGTGTTTGTTACAGTCTATTAAGGGGGTACTCATTTTTCCTATTTGCTCTCTTGTCTCTTGTCTCGTTCTCTCACTGTATGCAGTTGTTTCATAGTGGAGTCATCCTCCACACTACTAGATGTGCTCTCTTGATCTCTTTCTCTTTATGGCTCACATGGCGCCCTACCCCAATACCCTATTTAGACTTCCTTTCCGACTCTGTTCTGCATTGCCTTACTCAGACTTCATCCTTTGCAGAACTCTGTTTGTATTTCATATTGTGCTGCACACTATATCTTAGATCTGACTCGTTGCTGCACACCAAGTCATATGTAGACAGAGACGGAACATCTTTGGACTTCTGCTCCCTTATTTCCTTTTCTATCTCTTGCACAGACCAGGGGCCTACCATATAAATAGTCTCACTTCACTCGCCTGTATTTTCCCTTAAGCTAGTTCTATGCAATATTAACGTTGTTTCTAGACCCCAACCTCCGAGTCCCTAGTGAGCGCCTTGTCGTACCTAGGATAGGAGAGACCCACTGTAGAGATCCATGTATCTCTAGGTTGATATCCATGCTTTTGGTGATCTTCCACTATGTCCTATGTCCTATGTCCTCACTCATCCATCCATCCAATCCAGAATATGGTCAGTTTTTATCCACTCTTTCCCATATATAGTGCATGCATAGTGCATGCATAGTCTGGTACTGTTGTAACACACAGCGCAGTTAGTGACAAGTGGAGCATAAGGTTACCTTGGTCAGAACGAGTTTCACAAGTAGAGGGCAAGTAACAAGTAGAGGGTCCTGCTAGGACTATGTCTACCACAGTCTATCTCAGAAGTTGAACTGAGACTTGAGGTGGGCTCGATGGTCTCCGATATCCAGGTGCTAGCCGCTGGAGCTCTCGGGTCACTAGAACTATGCTGATATTGCGTAGAACTAGCTTAGGGAAAATACAGGAGAGAAGTACAGAGTTTATATATGGTAGGCCCCTGGTCTGTGCAAGTAAGGTAGGTGATATAATAAGTAAAAGGAGACAGGAGTCCGAAGGACGACTGTACTCTGTATAGTCCATCCCAATGATGCGGAACTATGGGATGTGGCAGTGTGATCTAAAAGAGAAATGCCGCACAGGCAGAAGTCCGAAGGAATCCTGTGCGGAAGTGGATTAGAAGAAATAAGCTAAATATAGAGCGGAGGCGGGGTGCCGTGTGAGTACGTAAACAATAGACAGAAAAGGAGAAACTATCTGGAAGATGACTCCAGTACAAATACAACTCTGTAGAGTATGAGACAGAGTCTGAAGAAAGACAAGTGCGAGCATAGATGATAGAACGAAATGAGTACCCCCTTCGTAGACCATAACATTACCCCCTGTTTATGGTCGAAGCACCTGTGAGACCACCCCTTTAGTCACAATCCCCCTCGTTTACTTTGTAGTCAGTTGGGTCGTAGTTGTCTTGGGGATTGCGACAGACGACACAATTTTCCTCGCAATGTCCAAGTTCCCCACAGATGGGGCAGCAACGGTGTGGACAAAAGGTTTGGATATGTCCTGGCACTGTAGTGAGGCAGAACGGACATTGGTAGCGAGGGCAATCTGGGCGGAGATGACTGAACTCTCGACAGGTGAAGCAGCAAGCGAGGGGACAGTGAGGGGGAAGGATGATAGTGTCGACATCGATAGGATTCAGAGATGATTCTGGCGTCAGCGAGGGCGATGCCTGAGCGTCTTTCTTATATCTACTGGAGGTGGGATAGGGTGTGTCTGTGTGTGAGCAGTTTCGCAGTCTCTTAGCAGGGCTTGCCACAGCTCGTGTAGCAGAGGATGGAAGTCCGAACCAAAGTGTTGCCTTAGCCTGTTTGAGTTTACAAGAACCTGCAGCAGGTGATGGAGAGACGGGGTGTTCGTGGGTAGGGAGAATGACGTCATCAGGAGGTGGGGTGGCAGCTCCAAGAAGGGGGATAGTGGCGAGGAAGTTTTGAACCTCATCGGAGGATGCGGGGATTTCTGGGGTGATTATCGCTGCTATCTCCTCCACTGCCGCAGTTAATTGGCCTGAGGTAGCAGCAGGCAGGGCTGTGGTTGGTGGAGGTGGCACGGGGATAGACGTACAGGTGGCAGTTCGGTCAGTTGAGGCGGTTCCTGTGTCACTACTTCCATCGTCCCTTCTTCTAGATCCATCAACCTCATCCCAGGCCCAAGTGTCCTGATCCCATGGGTGGTTGTTGTCGTTGTCAAAGTAGTATCATCGTAGGTTGGTGGGGAGTGTGTTAAGAATTGGTTGAAGAATGTGAGTGAATAGGGGTCTGGGAAGTCCTCAGAAGATGTCATCGAATCCATGGTCGTGGAGTGCATCAAGAATTGTGTCTCGAGACTCGTGGATGGACTGTTCCATGGCAGCAGCATAGACAGGCAAGGTCCCATCAGGGAAGAGCTGGGCGTGGAGAGTACAGGAGGTGGCATAGGTGTGGAATATGTCCACCAAGGATCAGAGTATGGGAATATTCTGGTAGGCGGGGATAGATGGTAAGGCAATAGAGGCAGTGGCGTTTTTGAGGATGGTGCAATAAAGGATTCTCTGAGAGCAAGTTGGGAGTTGGTGGATGGGGATGGGGATGTCGGCTGGGGTAATGTAGACATAAGAAGACACGTTTGACGACATGTAGCAGAGCAGGGGCTCAACACTTAAAATGGTGAGAGTGGTATGTGGTGGTTATGGAGGAAAAGTGAGGGGATCTCTTGTCTTATATTCCTCGAGAAGGTCAACAGCATGTCTCAAATTAGACTCAGGTTCCCAGGTATTTTCAGAGGACAGATATCCTTTCCACGAAACGAGGTAGTGGCAGCATCGAGCGGAGCCCCAATGGGCTAGGATCTGATCAATTTTGAATTCCTCTTCTCCATCTATTATGTCTGGCAGAAGCGGGATGAAATTATCCCTGTGTTCCGTGGTAGCCCTATATGGGGTGAGAAGGGAGGCATGGAAGGCATTGTGAATTTTCCACGTTCGTGGAAGGTGGAGTTTATATGATACGGGCGATATGACCTGGGATATCTTGAACGGGCCTTCCTGTCGTGGTGTGAGTTTCTTAGAGGGGTAGCAGAGTCTCAGGTTGCAGCCCTCAAGCCATACCTTATCTCCGACTTTCCAGGGTTTGAATTTTGAAGTTACATGTTCTTTCATATATCTTTGCGCTTTTTCATGTGCAGCTGTGGCTTCCTTATGGGCTTTGTCAAGGTCCCCAAGTCATTTCTCGAGGGCGGGAAGGAACATAGTTCCAATCCATGGGTGGGCACGCGGCTCATACCCCATCATTAGGCTAAAAGGAGTCTTTCCCATTACGGAGTGGATGGAAGAGTTGTGACAGTACTCCACCATTGGAAGGAGGTCCAACCAATAGGAGGTGTCACCTTGGCAAAAGATTTGAAGATAAGTCTTGAGTTCCTGGTTGACCCATTCCATTTCCCTATCGGTTTGGGGGTGATAAGCGGAGGAGAGGAGCGGATCATAATCGAGAAGTCTGGTCAGTTCTCAAGCGAAGGCCGAGGCAAACTGCAGACCACAGTCTGAGATAATCTTGTTGTGGAGTCCAAACCATGGGAAGACTTTTTCAAAAAAGAGCTGTGTGATGCCCTCGGCATCTGCACTCTTGTGACATGGGGTGAGAATTACCCCCTTCATAAGGCCATGGTTGACCATGACCATGACAGAATCATATCCATGCGACAGCAGCAAGTCCGTGATAAGGTTGACGGAGACACATTGGAAAGGTCGGGAGGAGGTGACAGGCATAGGAGTCAACAGGGGAAAGGTCGGGAGGAGGCGACAGGCATAGGAGTCAACAGGGGAACGGTAGGATGCATATTGACCTTGTTGGCCTGGCAGGTTGCACAGCCTTGGATGAAGCGCCATACAAATGCAGTGAGGCCAGGCCACCAATAGTCATGTTGAACAAGGTTAACTGTTCAGTAATACCTGCCATGACCGCCTGCTGGCAAATCATGTAAGACATGGAGGAGGTTGCATCGGTGGTCCTCAGGCACATAGGCCCGGTCCTTAAAGTAGAGAATCCCATCCTCATAGCACCAATCATGAATAGAGGAGTGGGGAATGCCTGATGCACCCTCATGGAGTGAACGCAATTGAGAAATGATGAATGGGTCAGAGGTGGATGACTTCTCAATAGAAGTCTGGAGGTCGGTGTCGAGTCGTTTAATAAAAAGCTCTCCTGGCAATAAGGAGATGGTGGCATTGTCATCAGCCGTATCCATGTCGTCCTTGCATGAGAGCGCGTCTGTGGGGCCCATGTTATTCCCCGGAGTATGCTGAAACAGGAGGTCATAATCCTGTAGCGTTAATAGCCATCTAGCTTGCTGCCTAGACAGCTTCCTTGGGTCCTTGAAGTAGCATAGATTCTTGTGGTCTGTAAGCACAGTGACGGGCCGGCTGGTTCCAGTGAGGTAATGCTACCATTCTTCTAGTGTGTGTATAACCATGAGAAGTTCTTGATCATAGATGTTGTAGTTGCGTTCTGCCAGTGAGAACATCTTAGATACATAGCAGTTTGGATGCAGGTTGTCATTGCCATCCTTCTGCATCGATATGCCCCCACTCACAGTTAGTGAGGCGTCCATCATCACATAAAACAGTTTTGAGGTATCTGGCATTTGTAATACTGGTTCAGTGGTGAAGGTCTTTTGGAGGAGGTTGAAAGCCTTCTGTTGCTCATGCATCCAGGACCACGGCTGCCCTTTCTTAGTTAAGTCCAAGATTGGTCACACAATGTTGGAGAAGTTGGGGATAAACTTCCGGTAGAAGTTGCAGAATCCGATGAACGAACGGACTGCTCAAACCGACTTTGGAGGTTCCCAGGTTGCGATCGCTGAGAGCTTGATAGGGTCCATCTTGATGATCCCTTCACAAATGACCATTCCAAGGAATTCTACTTCCAGGGCATTGAACGTGCATTTGTCCAGTTTGAGGCTGAGCCAGTTTTCTCATAACCGCTCCAAAACTCGCCTAGTCCTATTGTGGTGTTCCATGAGATCCTTGGAGTGGATCAACATATCATCCATGTAGATGATCAACCATCCTTCCACCACCATATCCTTAAAAATAAAGTCCATGAACGACTGGAAGGTTGCTGGACTGTTGCAAAGGCCAAAGAACGAACATGACGAGAGGTTTGAAGAGGCCGAAGGGCATGATGAATGCCACCTTCCAGGCGTCTTTGGTCTTGATCCGGACATTGTTGTATCCCCAGCGAATATCCATCTTCGTGAAATAGTGAGAACCTTTGAGCTTATCCATCAGGTCTCCAATGAGTGAGAGAGGGTACATGTTCCTGATGGTATGCTCATTGAGGTAGCGGTAATCCTGGCATGGTCTCAGGTTACTGTCTTTCTTAGAAACGAAGAAGAATGGAGAGGCTTGGGGAGAGTTTGATGGGCATATACGTCCGGCCTTTAGATGTTCTTGGATAAATTCTTGACAGGCCTCACGCTCCTTAGGGTTGAGTGGGTATGCCTTTGTGACTCATGGGGTGAAAGTGTCGTTTAGATCAATGCCGTGATTGAACGACCAATATGGCGGAAGGGGACTGTTGTCCTTCTTTTGGAAGACGTCTTTGAAGTCTCGAAACTCCCACGGGAGTTGAGTTTTGCTTTTCGTTGCTTCCTGAGCCAAGGAAGTCAAAATTGTAGTTTTTCTTACTGAGGGCTCTGGATGCTCTTCTTCGTCATCATCCTCCTCACAGTCTAAGAGTCTGGGAATCTCCTCCTCCTGGGTGGTTGGTTCCACCTCAGGGACCTTCAGAGTAACCTCCCCCTTTTGAGCAGTGAGTACCGAGTCAACCACACATGTCCACCATTGCGCTCGCCATTGTTGGAGTTTTGTTACCTGGCATTTTCTGTTGAATATG
The DNA here is from genome assembly GCA_038093095.1 of Boletus insuetus. Classification (NCBI taxonomy): domain Eukaryota; kingdom Fungi; phylum Basidiomycota; class Agaricomycetes; order Boletales; family Boletaceae; genus Boletus; species Boletus insuetus. The sequence continues at coordinate 3,886 of JBBPRQ010000974.1, read as the reverse complement.
TTTATAGTGGCGGCATGGTCTCCCTCACCACTTGGTGACTCTGGGTTGGTCGGTTCCGCCTCAGGTAGTTGCACCTTTCCTGTACTCCAGTCTATCTCCAGGTTGGTATTGTGGAGCCATGGGAGCCCTAGGATCATGTCATCCTTGCCACAGTCAATAACAAGGAAATCTTGGAGATGGGTGGTTTCTCCAATTTTCATCAAGATTGTTGCCTTTTTGCATATAAGGCCGTTATGGTTAGGCGTACCATCTATATTGCTTGCCCACTGTAGAGATCCGTGTATCTCTAGGTTGATATCCACGCTTTTGGCGATCTTCCACCATGTCCTATGTCCTCACTCATCCATCCATCCAATCCAGAATATGGTCAGTCTTTATCCACTCTTTCCTGTATATAGTCCGTGCATAGTCTATGCATAGTCTGGTCTGGTCCATGACAGTCCGGTACCGTAGTCCCTCATACCGACCCGGATTACATCGGTTTAGACATCCAATAGACCGGACTTCGGACTATTAGGTCTGGACTTAGTTAGACCTTGTTTGTACAGTCTCAGGTTTGCCCAGGGACTATAAATCATGTTATCCTTAGTCAGAAATGACAGTTTTCGTGTGTTTTCCAGATACTCCCATTGTCCACTTGTCATTCTATGCAGTCCCATGTGTCTGCTATCGTTTTCTATCATTCTTAACATTGTTCCTCATATTTCCGGAGTTCTTCTGACCTCCGGACTGTCTTCTATCCGTTCCCCAAAAATCCGGACTACCTTCCAGACTGTTTCCCTTGACATCCTTGGGATACTCTGACCTGCCCCATAGTCTTTCAGCACTTCCTGGTACTCCCCTGGGACGAGTCATACTTGCCCTCACTTCCTAAGCTAGTCCGTGTCTCTGACCTCTGCAGGACTTCTTAGCATCTTTACACCGCAGGGGAGTCTTAAGTTTTGAAGTGGGGATCCCACATGCTACGACCAGAGCGTAATCGATGAAGCATCTGGTGGCGCCTGAGTCAATCAGGGCTTTAGTGTCGACGATTTTGAACACAGTATGATCAGGGGGGTAAAGAGTGACTGGGATTGTGATAGATTGTGAAGCTGCCCCTGATACAAATACTGGAGAAATATATTGAGTGGTGTTTTGTATAGTGGTGGAGGACGATGTTGACCCTTCTCCACCTCTTAAAAATCCTGGCATGGTCCTTCGTTATCCACGTCCTTTCCTGGTCCTTTATTACCCAGGTTGTGACTCGGGTTGCCTAAGCCACGGGTCTTAAGCCTAGCTGTTCAGTCGGTTCCGTTTTTGGCGAGCTTCTGCACCAGGTGGGACGTATTGCCACTGGTGGTTGAACGGTTGGTTTCATTTCTGGCTTGGTCCTTCGTTATCCAAGTCCCTTTCTCATCACGCACAGCCCATCATGCTACTTTCTTTAATCCTAGTTTGACTGTGTTAATATGGGCTGACTCTTGCTTAGAGGGTTGCAGGCCAAACCCCATGTCATGACCCCCGACATGTTGGTGGTTCCTGGTTATCCCACCTCGGGTTGCTCCTGCCCCCACTGAATTTGACTGGGGTTCATCATACGGGGACATGCCTGAAGCATCTTCAGGACTTCCTCCCAAGTAGCCTCGGGGAGGTCCGCTGGCATGAGGGCGGAAAACCTATTTGATCATACAGGCTGGCTCTGCAGTCTGCCTTGATCCCTACTTTTTGGCACTCTTGGTATGAGGCTGATCATGCCACAGCCATTGCCTGGTAACCTTCCTCTTCTGCGTCAGGATCTGTCAAGTCCTTGAACGCAGTCTTGAGGATTTTTATAGCCACGCCCTGGTCCTTCCTTGATAGACTCTCAATATAGTCTTGGACCTCATTACCATCTCGCTTAGTCATGTCATCAAAGCTGTCGTTGGTGAAAATGGCTCTTGTGCTTTGCGACCATTGTTGTTGGGGTGTACGATACTTCTGTGATGAGCGAGGGTTGTGATGGAATTGTGTCCGGTCAGTTCCGGATCGAGAGTGGTTGGCAGACCTACCACCAACCTGGTGGCATACGAAACACTTGTTGCTCCTCATGTGCTCTGACCGCTGGGTTGGGGTGAGACGTATGGCATCTATGTTCATAGCATATGGGTCACAAGTGGAGCTTTGAGAGGACGGAGCAGGGATATATGGGACCTTCCTGCATAAATTGTCTATCCTCCTAAGCTGTTGAGAGAACTTTCCCACCTTATCAATCCAATCTTGATAGATAGTAGATACCTTCTCACAAGAAAGTACCATAGCAGCAAGGCACTGGCTTAGTCCATGGAGGAACCACTCCACCAGAGCAGCAGGGTCCTCAATTCCAGTTTTCTCTGTGAGGAGACAGAACCTTGAAGCATAGGTAGGGAAGCCATCGCTAATAGTTCCGTCCAGGAGCTTTTCCAAAATCTGGCATAGTTGAGAGAGGTTGATCCTAGCCTTTGCTGCTACATCGTATGGGGTGAAAGTAGACTCAAATGCCTTAGTAATTCGTTCAAAGGTTTTGTCTGCATCTGCGACTCCTGGGTTTGAAAGCTTTATCAGCCATCCTTCTGCGAAGGTCTTTCCACGGCCCTTGCTTATTTTGTTGAGAAAGGTAAGGGATTTAGTCATATCCGTGTAAAGTCGATCATTGATTAGGAAGTAGGCTTTCATGGAGAGAAGCCATCGGTTAGAGTCTTCGGCTTCCCTGGTAAAGTCCTTGGGTAGCCCAGCCTTTGTTTCTGATACCATGTCATCGTCTTCAGGAGCCGGGTCAATGTCAATTTCGGAATCACAGTCCAGGTCGTGAAATCTAGCAGGTTGGTCCTCGTCAGAAGGAGGGGAGAGTGGCGGGGGAGCGGGTGCCGCGGGAGGTGGTAACGGTGCTGCCGAAGGGATTAGTGTCGGTTGATAGTCTAGCTCAAGATAGTCGGTTGCTCTTCCTCGTCTCCGGTTTACCTCAGCTAAATCTCGTTGCCTTTGTCTGTAAGTCGCTTTTGCCTCAGGAGAGGAGAAGCAATCGGGGAGGGGTACAAAGAAGGCATGTCCGAGAGGTAGTTTGTGGATTTGTGGAAGAGGGGATGGGTTAGCACTAGGAGGTGCCAATGGAGGAAGTGGAGCAGGAGGACCTGGTTCTGGGGAGCTAGAGGAATCTCTGAATAGACCGAATCAGGAAATGTTGGTGGTGGGGTGTGTCCTCTACACAATGGTAGGGATGAGGGGAGAAGCTAGTTCTTTTGTAACGCACAGCGCAGTTAGTGACAAGCGGAGCGTAAGGTTACCTTGGTCAGAACAAGTTTCACAAGTAGAGGGCAAGTAACAAGTAGAGGGTCCTGCTAGGACTATGTCTACCACAGTCTATCTCAGAAGACGAACTGAGACTTGAGGTGGGCTCGATGGTCTCCGATATCCAGGTGCTAGCCACTGGAGTTCTCGGGTCACTAGAACTATGCTGATATTGCGTAGAACTAGCTTAGGGAAAATACAGGAGAGAGAAGTACAGAGTTTATATACGGTAGGCCCCTGGTCTGTGCAAGTAAGGTAGGTGATATAATAAGTAAAAGGAGATGGGAGTCCAAAGGACAACCGTACTCTGTATAGTCCATCCCGATGATGCGGAACTATGGGATGTGGCAGTGTTGTTACGCTTGGTCTGGGTAGGAACAAGCATAGCCTTTGAATGTTCAAGGGACAAGAGCGTTGAGTCAAAAGTACAACAAGGACTTATAGAACGGAGGGTCGAAGGTCAAGGGTACCTTGTGGGGGCATCCACACAAGGGTCAAGGGGACTGGGCTGAGACCAGTAGTTCAAGGGTTCAAGGGGGGCTGGGCTGAAACCAGCAGAGGGCGAGGCAAGAGCAAATAGATTGTACATGGTACAAGAAGACAA